>CM035791.1:1728701-1748701 GCA_020466265.1 Siphamia tubifer
GTTTTTTAATTTTTTTCAATTTATTTATTGAAAAAGTGTATTTATTCAACACCTTTAACAGTCTTAACACAACAACTGTAAACAATTGTTCCATTGAATTGAAATGTTCCATCAGATTAATCATTATGATGGATTAATCCGTTTAATCTGTTAAAGTTTTCATTTTGACAGATCTAATTTACATCATGGATCATGAAGCTCAGATTAAAGTTGAGGATTATTATTTCAAAAACAGAAAAACATGTTTTTTTTTCAGTCAAATCTTTCATTAACTGAACATAAACCCAGTGTTTCCATTCACTGTCAGTGATTCAATTCCATTGGTTTTATTGTTGAATTAATGTTGTAGAAGATGATGGTGTTTCCATGGTAACGTCCAAATAGGTCATATCTGATGATCACGAAAAGATCAAAAACCTTTTGACATGTATTAATACAATTATTCAACACCTTCAACAGTTTCAACAAAACTGTAAACAATTGTTCCATTGAAATGAGTTAAAATGTTTAATCAGATTAATGATGATGATGATGATGATGATGATGATGATGATGATGATGATGATGATGATGATGATGATGATGAATTATTCTAAGTTAATGTGTTAATTGTTGTTGCTTCAGTCTGGGTCTTTATGGGTGATGCTAGTTTGTCATTGGTGAAGTCGGCTTTAATATTAACTTTTCCTGGAGCTACTGTTCCTTACACACTCTGGCTGTGCTTGAAACTACATACTACATACTAATACTACATACTAATACTACATACTAATACTACATACTAATACTACATACTAATACTACATACTAATGATGATGATAGTGATATAATAACAGTAATAATAATAATGACAAAACAATAATAGTAGTAGCTAATAATAGTAACAGTAATAATAATAATAGTAGTAGTATTCAATTCAATTTTATTTATAAAGCCCTAAATCACAACAAAGCCATCTCACAGGGCTTTACAAAAACACAATCAACTATAGAGATACATGAAAAGTCCCAGGCATCCCCTGTCCTTAGACCCTCCTTCTCGGCAAGAAAAAACTTCCAAACCCAGTGGGAAAAAGAAGAAATCTTGAGGAGAACCACATTGAAGGACAGATCCACTCCCATGGACGGACAGGCTATAGATGAACGTCCATGTATAAATGCAGGAAGGGGGGGCTGGTCCAGACAGGCAGGGGCGGTGGTCCGGGGTCACAGGTCGGCACAGGCGAGATACTGCAGATCCTGTCGTCCATGGCTCCCGTGCAGACACTGTCAGGAAAACCACCACTCCCCCAAGGGGGGGGGGGTGGGGGGGGGGGGGGAAGGGGACACCAGGTGACTAGTCATGAACAGACTTGGTATGAAAGATATGTTATAAAAATGACAGAAACAGGTGTGAGGGAGAGAAAGAGAAGAAAGAACTCAGTGTCTGTACTTCCCCCAGCATTCTAACTCCTAGGGCAGCCTAGACTGAACTGTGACTCATACATCATGTATACATGATATATGAGTCACATAATTTTTAACTAACCTGACCATAGTCTTTCTCAAACAGGAATGTTTTAAGCCTAATTTTAAATGTAGAGACTGTTTCGGCGTCTTTAATATTAAAGGGAAGATGATTCCATAAGACAGTAACCATGGTAACTAAAGGCTCTAGCTCCTACTGTACTTTTAGAAACCCTAGGAATATTATTAGTATAATATATACTACTATAATATTAGTAGTAATAATAGTAATAATATTAGTAATGTATAAAAAAAACAACAACAATCATACAATATTATAGGAATAAAATGATAATTATGTAAATAATAATAACAGTAATACAGTAGTAGTACAATTATACAAAAATAATAATTGTACTTAAATGCAAAGTCAATAAAGATCTGAGCACATCTGAAAATGTTCTGTTTGTTTTTTTTATCTATATATCGATTTATGTCAACTTTAATTGTATAAACACATCATTCCTCTATTGAAGTAATGAAGTGTAGGAGCAGTGGCACAGATCTCAGTTGTCAACATCTATGTCATCATATCCTAGCAGACTTAGCTAGCAGTAGCAGCTATGTTAGCATACGGTAAGACCACCATGGTGAAGTCAGTTTGACAGTTTAATGTTCAGATCTGTGTCAACGATAATGTAGAAGTGGCTGATTATTTCCTTTACATTAAATAGGTGACATCGTGTGATAGACTATTTATCCATGTTCTAGAACATTCTTACCAGACTGAACACTGGGGAAAGGGGCTGAACTCTGCTTGTTTGTCATCCATGTTAAAAAAAGGACAAGTTTTCATTAGCATAGCATTGTTTTTCTTTCTTCTTTTTTGCATATGCACGCCTCATGTTACTTATATGTAGCTTGTTTTTACATGTGCTCTCTGTGTGTATGCTAGGCTATGTGTGTGTGTGTGTGTGTGTGTGTGTGAGAGAGAGATGTTACATTTCCTTCCATTTGTAGTAGTTTGCTTTGTTCAACCACACTCCATGGGTGTGTTCATTTTATTTAAACCTTGAGTAATGTACGATTCCGACAGTTTATTACTTTAATAATAGTTCATTGGGGTCCTGGGCTGCAGACCCCCCCCCCCCAGGCCCATGCACACACTCATATGGAACAAATGTAGAACACGTTCTAGGGCAGGAGGCTCTACGATCTGATGACACCTCGCATTGCATCTTGGGTAATGTCAGTCAGAGTAGGAAGCTCCTGAATCATCATTGGTGCTGAATCTAGAATGTATGTGGAAACTCTTCACATACTCTAAACATCATAGTGCCAGTGTAAACACACTGTCTACTCTAAAGGTCAGTACGAGGAGGTGGTTTGGACCACAGCCTTTGTCTCCTGTCTTTAGCCCCGCCCTCTTAACCACAGGATTTGAAGTGTTTGTCAATCACCCTCTGACCTCCTCCTTTTTCTTTTCTTTTCTTCTTCCTTCCCATAATCTGAGCAGAAAACACACGGACGTGTACAAACACAGCTGTCCGTTCAACATGCACCCAAAGAGTGGACCGTGTTTCATTAAACTTGACTTTATTCATTTTGGAGGTTTTTTTCTTCCTCTAATTCATTTAGATTACATTTGTTTTTAGAACAGATGTGATCCTTTTACTGCCCCCTTTAAATGCTTAGTTTTAGTTTATTATTTAAAATTATTTGTTTAGATATGAATGTATTTTATTATCATTACTATTATTTTAAATTATTCTTATTATTTGTAGTTGTGGTTAAGGAAACTATCCTGTGTGTGTGTGTGTGTGAGTGTGTGTGTGTGTGTGAGTGTGTGTGTGTGTGTGTTATATATGAACAGCAGAGTTTAAAACTGAAGTTTGGAGGTAATTTGAACCTGAGGAAGAAATGAAATGTAATCTGTTCTGAACGGACGAGTGTACACACACCCACACACACACACACATACACACAGACACACACGCACACACACACACACATACACACACACACACACGCACACACACACAGATACACACACACACAGATACACACACACACACACACACACACATACACACACACACACACGCACACACACACAGATACACACACACACACACACACTACTTCTACCTCTTGTAGCTGCTGACAAATTAATGTGTTTGTACAGGTGTGTGTGAATATGTATATATATATATACTGTATATATATATATATATATATATATATATATATATATATATATATATATATATATATATATATATATATATATATATATATATATATATATATATATATATATATATATATATATATATATATATATATATATATATATATATGTATATATATATATATCGGAGCATTAGGGGCAGTGACCCCCAAGCTGGGACAATGTCTCCAGCAGATACCAGGAACAACATCAGAGATCTGTGTCCAAAAGAGAACATTGTTAGGAACAGCTAAGATCCTGCACAGAACCCTCAGGCTCCCAGACCTCTGGTAGAGGACCTGAGTCTGAAGGAGACACCGCCCACGTGGGGCGAGAGGAACATTTTTTTAAATTTTTATATATATATATATATATATATATATATATATATATATATATATATATATGAAGAAGAAAAACAGTCAAATCCATCAGGTGTCTGTTTATTCATATTTATTTGTTTAATTACAACAATTATTTTGTAATTGTAATTAAAGAATATTTTCTGACATTTGTTTTAGTTTGACAGAAAAAAAACATCAGTATTGGCTCCAAATATGTTAGTATGGGTCACGGTGTTTCCAGATTGAGGTCACTGAGCACGCTCAGTTCAGTGTAAGAGTCCACACAGATCAGCTGGAACATAAGTTCATTAACCTGCAGTAAATCCTGTTCACTGTGAGTTTATTTACATAAAGCCTGAGGACACACATACACACACACACACACACACACACACACACACACACACACACACACACACACACACATACACACACACACACACACACAGACACACACACATACACACACACACACACACACACACACACACACACACACACACACACACACACATACACACACACACACACACACAGACACACACACATACACACACACACACACACATACACACACACACACACACACACACATACACAAACACACACACACATACACACACACACACACAAACACACATACACACACACACACACACACAGACACACACACATACACACACACACACACACATACACACACACACACACACACATACACAAACACACACACACATACACACACACACACACAAACACACACACACATACACACACACATACACACACACACACACGCACACACACACAGATACACACACACACACACACACACACACACACACACACACACACACACATTTGTGTAGTTACTATAAAATTATAGTCCATTACAGATCACTGTTATTTAAACATAAATCCTTCACTGTTAATTTCTAAATCTCATTTTAGTCCAAATATTATCACATTAAAATCGGACACAATCACCTTCAGAGCCGAATGGCGAAATGGCATCATGACCGTTACCTTTACTGTTAACAATAGTAACTAAGTCTCTATCTCTACTGGTTTTTCCATTGTAGTCCATTTGAATTTTTTTGACCCAGTGACCCTTGACCTCTTGAGTCAACACAAAGTCAAAACCTACACACACAAAATACAGAATTGAAAGTGAAAGACCAGTATTTTGGTGTTCATTGGAAGTCTGTGAGACGAATAGATCAAAAGTTGTTTCCAAAATTCGATTTTGATCTTTATTGTGACCTTTGACCTATAGTCTTCAAATGTATCCTTCAAGGTTCTGATGTCAAATACACATCAACAGTGAGAAGAAGCTATATGCTAAACTGAGTATACAGGAATGAAAAGGTCATTTCTGTACTTTTTCTGATCATAGCAAAAACACATTTTTGGTTACCTTGACCTTTGACCTTTGTCCTTCATTTACCAAAGTATTATGGGATCTATTCCGGGCCACCTCACATCTTTCCTGAAAATGTAATGTAAATTGGTTCTGCAGTTGTTGTCAAAGTTGCAGACAAACACCTATACCTAATATGTCCAGATAAACTTTAGTTTTTTTATGAAAGTTCTGAAGGTCAAATCAAAACTCTTAAAACAGTTCACATCCACTCAGAGTCCTAAGGGTTAAAAGTTGTGACACATGTCGGATGTTTGAGTGTGGTCGTGTGTCTGTGTCTGTTGTTGTGGTAGCAGGAGCGCCTCACTTATCACACACAGATAATCAGCTGTTTCCTCTAAACCGTCTCCAGTCACAGCAGTGGGGGCGAGCACCGAGGATGATGGGAAATTCAAGTGCTTTGTGGCTCCGCCCCTATTCACTAATCAGTATTGGTGTGAGCATCCCGTATCACAGATGCCCCTGTCTGCTCTCACTCAGTGACAGAACGACATCATCCTAACAATAGCCTGTGTTCATGTTTCCTGTGTTCACTGGCTTCACTGCATCGCCACGGAAACGCAATACGCTTTCTGACTGATAGACAAGTGTGAGGTGACACTGCACCGAGAGTCACTGTCCCCCAGTCATACCCACACAAATATATGTGTGTGTGTGTGTGTGATTCAAATGAATGGCATTTTAATCAGATTAATCACGGGGACTATCACTGTGGAATCAGTTTGATTAATCATGATTAAATATTCATTTTTAATCTATATTGTGTTTAATTTATTATGAACAAACAAATTCAAGAAAATAGTGAATATATCTGCACTGAACATGTTTGTCCAAATTAATTTGAATTCAATTCAATTTTATTCATAAAGCCCCAAATCACAACAATGTCATCTCACAGGGCTTTACAGGAGAGAATAATCAACCACAGAAATAGAGGAAGTCCCATCCGTCCCCTGTCCTCAGACCCTCCTTCTCACCCAGTGGGAAAAAGAAGAAACCTTGGGGAGGACCACACTGAAGTTATTTTTTTTTGAAGTTTTTAAATTAGACAATGCATTAGCCTAGTGCTAGCATTAGCCTAGTGCTAGCATCAGTCTAGTGCTAGCATGGGCCTAGCATTGGCATTAGCCCAGTGTTAGCATTGGCCTAGCACTAACATTATCCCAGGGGTAGCATTAGCCTAGTGGTAGCAGTAGCCCCATGCTAGCATTAGCCCAGTGTTAGCATTAGCTTAGTGTTAGCATTAACTTAGTTTTAGCATTAGCATAGTGCTAGCATTAGCCTAGTGTTAGCATAATCCCAGAATAACTATAAAACTCAGTTAATCGACTGTTCTCTAGTGGATTATTTGAATTCAAATTTCCCACAAAATACACAAAAATATGGAAAGAAAAAAATATTGAGAAAAATATTTGAAAAATTCACAAAAAAAATTAATACAAAAATCAGTGAAAATTCCAAAACATTGAAAGTGTTGTAAAATACAGAAAGCCCGTGACCCTAGTGAGGATGAAGCGGGTTCAGATAATGAATGAATGAATATATATGTAATTAACACTTTTATTCAACTGTAAACAACTGTTCCATTGAATTGTGATGATGGATGAATCTGTGTCAATGGGTGAACTTTAGTGAACTGAGCATGCTCAGTAGTCTGTGTGGACATTTGAAATCTGTAAAACCTCAAACATTAAATCATTGACAGAAAACTCCATGTTTTTGGCCCTGAAGCCTTTATTGGTCCTTCTGTTTTTTTTAAATATCTACACTCTAAAAAGTGTGACTGGGCTTAAATAATATTAACAAAATAAATTATATTACACTCGACAATCAATTCAATTCACTTTTATTTATAAAGCCCCACATCACAACACAGTCGTCTCACAGGGACATGACATTGTTGTCTTTTCTTCCTTTTCTTCTTTTACGTGAAGAAAAAGACTTTGTTCACTTTGGTTTATTGTTATGTTGAGTTAATGACATTTTAATTATTGATCAATTTGTATTTTACTAATTTTTGTTTGAATAATATCAGCTGAAAATCCCTGAGTAGAAATTAATTATATTTTACCACTAAAGTCAACAACGTATTAATTAATATCTTGTAGATATTTAGGAATATTAATTAAGCTTAATTTATTTTTTGCAGATATTTAGTATTCTGAATTCGTATTTTCCAGATAACTAGTAAACATTGGACAGTTTGCCCCTAAAATTGATTTGGATTTACTTAACATGTGTTAAATTTGAAGTAAATCCAAAATAATTCATCTAATAATTTCATTATTTTGGATTTAATTATTATATTATATGTATTTAATAAAACCAATAGTTTTTAATCAATTTAATCTTCAGTTGTTTAATTTGTCCTGTTGCTGCCATAATGTATTAAAGTAGAAAATGGTCAAACTTTTCTGAATTCTATGAGTTTGAATTTTCTATCATAGTTGATCCATTGTTTCTCAGTTGTGTAATTGTATTATTTTTGAACAAACAAAATCCTAATAAATGTGAATGAGTGTCTGGTCCATGGACACCTGTTCGACACCTGTGCTTTAGAGCAAAGGAAGCTGATATCAGGTGTCCACAAGTCAACTATCTTTGTCTTTACTAGAAACTGAACATCTAGGTCAAAAGAATCAATAATTAAACATGACTGAGCATCAGATTTAACCCTTAAAGACCCAGTCTTATTTTAATGGTGTTTCCCAAATACTAGATAATAGTGATGCGCGGTTAGGGGGTTTTACAGAAATCCGCCCCGCCCAAACCCAAGACATGACTAGGCCCGCCCCGCCCAACCCGCATGATGTCACGTATGGATAAACCCAACCCGCCCGCTATCAACCCGCGATCTTAAATTTGTCTCTAAACTCACATAGTACATTCGCAGCATCTTTACCTTGTGCTTCTAATGTTAAAAGTCATGAAGCATCATTTTTGCCTCCTTTCTAACGTCTCAATATGCACTCCAGCACATAAAATAGACTCCACCCACATCATCACTCTATAAAGCCAACACATACAACGTTTCCGTACAACCTTCGCATCGCCTGTTTTAATCTTCTCCCTGATCAAGTCCCACATTTTCACTCTTATCTCTGAGTGTTCAGGGAGATTTGGAGCTAATAACAAATAACAAAAAGTTGGGATAAAAAAGCATTCAAAACAGGAAGTGACGCGCTTGCACATGCGCGAGCCTAGCACGCACACACACACACACACACACACACACACACACACACACACACACACACACACACACACACACACACACCTCAGCGGGTATTGATCGTCCCTGACCCGCCCCACTCGCATCCACAATATGTATTAATACTGCGACCCACCCCACCCGACTCGCGGGTCACCCGCAGATATCCGCTGGCCAGTGGGTAGCCCGCGCAACACTAGTAGATAACCTTTCTATATGATATACAACCATACATTTTATATTATCCTCTGTATTTGACATTTTCACTGTAAACTATGTATTTTCTATTAGTTTTTTTCAAAATTAATGCATTAACTCAGATTCATCCATTATCATGATTAATCTGATTAAAAACTTTAACACACAGTTGTTTACAGTTATTTGGTTGAAACTGTTGAAAAAACATTCAATACATATATATTCATGTATTTGTATATGTTTTGGATATTTTATTACATTATCTGGTGTTTTCTTCTGTATTAAAAAATAAACCAAGATGAAAAAAAAATTATAATAATGGATTATATTTCTATAGCACTTTTCAAGGCACCCATTAGTGACCAATTATTCATTCACTCTCACATGCTCCCTCAGGTGGTGGTAAACTACATATGTATCCACAGCTGCCCTGGGGCAGACTGACAGAAGCGTGGCAGACACTCTGACCACCACCAAACATTCATACACCAGTGTGAGTGACACTGGAGGGTGATGTGTCTTTGCCCAAGGACACAATGGACTGACTAGGACAGAGCTGGAATCAAACTGCCAACCCTTCGGCCAAAAGCAATGAAACATTCAAAACATATGTAAAAATATGAATATACAGTGGAACCTCAATTTATGAAATTAATTCCATCCAGAAGTGGTTTTGTAACGGGATTTTTTTTTGTAAAAGATTGATTCAGACCTAGGCCCCCAATTCTACCCCCTAAATAGAGCTGGGTATCGATTCAAATTTCAAGATTCAATCAGATTCTAAAGATAAATAATCACATTTTTTTAGTGTTCTTTAAAAACAAAAACAAAAAGCTTTATTTTTAGGACTGTGTGGCATTGGTGGGCACCCAGGGTTTTTTTTTCTGGGGAGTCAGATATAAATATATTTTTATTTATTTAATTATTATCTATTTTTGTTTACTACTTTTTAACTTTTAATAACATTCAGGGGATGAATGAATGCATTGTGCACAAGCCGCCTGAAGCCCTCGTTTACAACCCTGGAGTATGGCTGCATTAGCCTCGTAAACTAACCCGACCAGGGCCACATGTGTTTACACACAAATACAACAACACTTACACTATGACATGATGCTGAAGTGTCTGTCACTGTTTAAGTTTCATTCAGCTTCATTTATTGTCCTGTTTGTCCTGTGGGTGGTTTGATATCGTTGCAAGTGTTTGTTCCAGTTAGCCGTACAGTGGTACGTCTACTTACAAAATAAATTTGTTCCAGAAGTGTTTTGGTAGCGTGAATTTTTCATTAATAGTCGTATTTTACATGTAATAGGTCCACTAATACTACCCCTCAAACCCTTTAAAAATTATTACATTTACAGATTCTGTATGAAATATGTGTTAAAAGAAAATGTAGATTTATATTTTCGTGGGTCCAGGCTAATGTGGGTGTCCGGGACAGAAGAGTTGATCCAGGTCTGGGTCAGAATGAGGATGCATCAGTCTGGTGGATCATGTTTGGTGTTTAAATCCAGCTTCAGGTAGTCCACTGTGTTTTCCACTGAGCGTACGTTGGCGAAGGAAGTGGCAGTTGGAACAGTTAGCTCGTAGCTTAGCTGTAAACCCACTGCGACAGCCGCACTTCTATTCGCGCTGCCTCCGATGTCTCAGGAGGCGTCCTCTGTGGGGGGACGCTCTGCTGTAGGACGCTGGATCTGACTGGTGCATGAACGTATGAACCAATCCTAAGTAATTAACATGCAAATCGATCCAGAAATGGAAAATCTATTTTTTTAACACAGGCCAACCCCCTAAAGCCTTTAAAATTATAAAAGTATATACATTTTATATGTGTTAAAAGTAAAAGAAAATTATTTATTAAATCATCTCCATACCATCGTGTTTGTTTTAATTGTGGTCAGTGTTGTTGTCCATGTGGCTCCACTTTAACCTTCAGTGTTTGTTAAGGGACCAGGAATCACTGTCTTTGGGTCCATGATGAATAATGAATAATGAAGTTAAATGTTCTGCATTTATATAATTCTTTTCCACTTTCATGGTTCAAAGCTCTTTACATTAGCTTCACATTCACCCATTCACCAGGTAGGTTTCTAAGGTCAAAGGTCAGTCCTACTGGGGGCCTAAGTCAGGGTTCAGTGTCTTGCCCAAGGACACTTCGACATGTGGACACCCGGAGCTGGGATGCGAACCGCCAACCTCTCGGTCATTGGGCGACCCACTGTACCAACTGAACCACAGCTTTAACCTTTGACCCTAACGACCCACTCTACCAACTGAGCCACAGCCGCAGTTGTAATGAACACACTGGAAACCTGAGCAAACAACTGTAACTCTGTCCTTTACACGTGTTACTGATGAATTAGGGTCGAAGACACACCAAAAGCATCATGGGTAGCTCCCTCCTAGCCAATGGGAGGTCAGCAGGGTGTTGGGAGATAGCCAATGGGAGAGCAGCTCTATCACATAGTGAATATGATGCTACGTACAAGTGTACAGTACGTATGTATTTACATTTAGGTGGTTTCATTTCATAACTTGAATTTTCTTTCGTGTTCAGAGACGAACATTTTACAAAAAAGCGTTTCGTAACTTGGATTATTCATTAGTTGAGTCTTTCATAAATTGAGGTGTTACTGTATATGCAATTATTAGGGCTGTGAAAATTAACACATTAATCATCATCATCATGATTAATCTGATGAATATGTTAAACACAATTCAATGGATCAATTGTTTACAGTTGTTTCATCTAAACTGTTGAAGATGTTGAATGAAAATCAGAAATGAAAAAAGGTCTAAAAATGATCACATTCAGGACTAAAGGTCAGAGGGGGAGAAAACGCTTTAAAATTAGGACAATAAAACAGCATATATATTCAGATTTTTGCAAATGTTTTGGATATTTGATCAGATTTTGGTTATTTCTGTTATTTTCTGTGTATTAGAAGAGTTTTTCAAAAGGTTTTGGATTTTTTATTTTGTGACAAAGTTAGTGTTTTAGTAGAAAACTTTTACCAGTACTGCTAGTATCATGTAAATGTAAAAAAAAATCCTGTTGGTCTTTGCATCATTAGGGCGACTGTGGTTCAGGCGTTAGAGCAGATCGTCCAATGATCGAAGGGTTGGTGGTTCGCATCCCAGCTCTGTCCAAGTGTCCTTGGGCAAAGACATTGAACCCTTTGTTAGTCTCCCAGTAGGACTGACCTTTGACCTTAGAAACCTACTGGTGTATGAGTGTGTGTGAATGGGTGAATGTGAAGCTAATGTAAAGAGCTTTGAACCATGAAGGTGGAACAACTATAGAAGTGAAGAATATTTAACATATGTTCAAATGTTGTCAGTGTTAAACAGACACTGAACAAACAGCACAGGCTCCGCCCATACCCAGGTTACTATAGAAACAAATGGAAATGAGTGAGTATTTGCATCATCTTTCATCTGTTTATGTAAAACACTTCCTGCTCAGACAGATGGTTAGTGTGAGGGGTAACACACCCACCCACGCTCTACCTGTCGACAAAAGTCTTTGTTGATTCCCCAGTATTTATGGGATGGATTTCACTGACTGATCGACATCTATGGGACATGATTTACTGAGGAACATGAACAGAAACCAGGCAAAACACTTCACCCCCCACAAACATTTTAGTTCCGAATGGACATCTCCCTCATTCAACATCAAACTATACCTTCCAAGGTCGTTCAAGGTCAAAGGTCATGATGCCATTTTGGATCCTATATGTTATATCTGTTAACAATAGTAACTCAGTACTTATCACACTCTGTTTGGAGTTTAAACCATTTAAAGTTTCGTGACCTTGATTTTGACCTTGAAAGGTCACTCAAGGTCAAAGGTCATGACAGCATTTAGAACCCCATGCTAGGTTTCCTATCTGTCAGTAATAGTCTCATTTTAGTCTAGTTTTTAAGTATTGACCCAGTGACCGCTGACCTCTTAGGTCAACATTAAGTCAGAATATATACATACAAGATGCAAAATTGAAAAAGGAGCATTTTGGTGTTTATTGGAAGTCTGTAAGATGAAGCATTAAAAATTATATCCAAAGTTCAATTTTGACCTTTGACCCAGAGCAGCGGGCTCAAAATGATGTTCTTCATTTTCCACATTCAGTCTGATTTGATCTCCAATGGGTCAGACCAGTAAAATAAAAAAAACATAATAAACTATAAATAATTTCAACTACACATTGTCATCGTTTTAGTGCAAAAAACTAATACTTTTATAAATTGTCCAAATGCAAAAAAGTTACTTTTCATACAGAAAATAAGGTCCATTTTAACAATAATCTTCCTCAGTTTATCATTAGTCCATGTGTTTTTATTATGGATCAGTTCTACAAAGACCTAAATTCTTAGTAACAGAAGCAAAAAATGGTTCAAATTTTGTCAAATTTTCTTTAGACATTTCAGGCTGTTTACATTTTATTGTTACAGGATAGTTTGTAAATGTCAATATTTTCATCATTTAATAGTTTTTTGCAGTAAAACAATGACAGAAATGTAAAGTTGTCATCATCTATAGGCAAAGAAAAAAACAGAGAAGAAAATATGGAGTCATTTAATAGGTTATTCTAATTTTCATTTCAGAGGCCGCATTGGACTTGTTGGTGGGCCGCATTTGGCCCCCAGACCACATGTTTGAGACCCCTGACCTAGAGTGTTCAAATGTGTCCTTCAAGGTTCTGATGTCAATGCACATCAACAGTGAGAGAAAAAAGAAGTGAAATAAGTAGAAAGGAATGAAAATGACATTACTGACCTTTGACCTTTCTCTGATCACAGTGGAAACACATTTTGGTGACCTTTGACCATTTTACCTAATTCCACTAGAAGATTTATTTATTCATTTATTTCGCTTAATTCAAGATGGTTTTCTTTTTTCCATAATTCCTTTTTCTTTGCTTTATTCCAGATTTTTTGCTTCATTCAATATTTTTTCTTTTTTTCTTAATTCAAAATTTATTCCAGTATTCAAGTTTTTTTTCTTTATTTTTTGTTGTTGTTTTATTTAATAAAATTTTTTTTTTTTGCTTAATTCAACACATTCAAATCTAAATGTGACCTTAAGTGTATTAGTGTCATTTTTAGTCCAAATATGTGATCAGATTAAAATCAGACAGAATCACCTACAGAGGAACTGATTTATAGACAATAGATCTGAACTAATGTCAACAAGATCAGTTTAACTGGTCCACTGGGAGATATATATATTGTTCAAAGTTGTTTTTGTGCTTAATTTAAGGATTCTCCCCTTTTTAAAAAAAAATATTTTATTGTTCTATTTAGGCGTTTTTTTTTTGTTTTTTTTTTGCTGAATTCAATATATTTTGTGGGTTATTTATTTATTTATTTTTTTTGCCAGAAACCCCCCCCCCCCTGGGGCTTAAGTGGTTAAGGATTTCCCCCCGTTATTCAACATTTTTTTCTTAATTACACATTTTTTCTTTATTCAACATTTTTTTTTTAAAATCTGAACACGATCATTTTATCTAGTTCCATTGACATATTTTTTGTGTGGCTTTAATTAAAGCCCCACCCTAAAACCCAAACTTGTGTTAAAGTTTTTCCACTTGTTTTCCGGTGCTTTTTAATGAATGAATCGTCCAGAAGCTGCAGCTGCTTCGACTCCTGGTGTTAAATGAAGTAGGAAATGAGATGTGATGGATGCAGAGTTAATTAAGCATAGGTGTTGATGGGAAACTGGCCTCAACCATGTGCTGTTTGATCCCACAGCGTGGAACATGCTAGAACACACTCCCAATGAAAACACTGGAACACACACACACATACACACACACATACACACACACACACACACACACACATGTTTTCCTCTGGTTTGGACCAAAGTCAATTAATGAAAAGTGTTTTTTTTGTTCATTTCTATAGTCGACTGTGACAGAATGTAATGAATGTGAACGTTGACCTTCATCCAACAATAACTGAAGGCAGTGGAACGCAGACTGCAATGTGATCAAAACAGCATTTGTCCACACTGGAATAAAACACACACACACACACACACACACACACACACCTTTCACACCTTAATGGAACCCAACAAAGAAAGATTTCACTAATGTTGTTTATTTCTGCACAAATATTTGGATCAAACTGCCTTTGTCCTGCTTTAGCATTAATGATATTCTAACAGAAGGAGAGAGATGAAAAGAGGAATAACAGAGGAATAAAAGAGAAATAAAAGACCAATTAAAGAGGAATAAAAGAGAAATAAAAGACCAATTAAAGAGGAATAAAAGAGAAATAAAAGATGAATAACAGAGGTAATAACAGTGGAATAAAAGAGAAATAAAAACAAGAATTAAAGAGTAATAAAAGAGTAATAACAGAGGAGGAAACGAGAAAAAAAGATGTAGTCATGTAATCGACTGTGAAAATTCCTAATTTAGTTGTAAATTATTCTGAGATCAGTTGTGATATAATTGTGTTTAATTAAATATTAGTTCAGCTTTAGTTTAGTTTGTTTGTTTTACAAATTTAGCCCTAGTTTAGCCTCAATTTTCACAGCAATACTTTAAGAGGTTTTCCATTTCAACAATGGAATATTGGAGTAGTTTTTAAGTCTAATCCTAATGAGGTAATGTTCCACATGTCCACTCAGTTCACTACTGACTAGACTGGATCAGGCTAATGCTAATGTTAGCTAGTGCACACAAACCTGCTGGATTTATTTGATAACAGAAAATGTATATATATTACTCCAACGTCAAACTATATTTGTAAAGAACTGATTTAATTACTTTCAGGAGTGAAATTTACCTGATCTAAAATGAAGATATTCCAGCTTCAGACACACCACATGAGTGGTGCGTTAGACGCCAAACACTGTCATCAGTGTTTTGTCTGTTAATTACAAACACTTGTTTCTCTGTGTTGTTTCTTTTGGGATACGATCTAAGATTATTCCTTTAACATGACCATGTTTTTGATTCCATCTGACAACAACGTTCAGACATTGTTGGTTTCTGCTGTTTCTGGAAAAAACTAGTGTTACTGGAGGTTCAGTAGTTAGCATTAGCATTAGCATTAGCACAATCAAAATGGAGGCGCTCTATGACATGACGACAAGTGGGAATCCCCTATTGGACTGAACGTCTGTTTTCAGTCGTTGGGTATGAATAAATATACTGTCACAGCCTTAATGATTAGGCATTAAATTATTTCCATTCCCTGTGAGCCCAAATATAGCTGTTATAAAATGTGGCTGTGGATCTAAATCAAAAGCTTCATTTAATATATAAAATATTGAAGTCCTGAAGTCTTGGATGAGACCAAAACATATGAGAGGTCTGCTCGACCTTGTTTACAACGCTCACATAAGTAAGTTGCATTGGGATTTTTTTTTCTATCATAACTTTACTGTAGTGCAAACGATGTAGGACTTTGAACTGAATTATATTTAACCGTGCACCAGAGGTCGCTCCATTCATAGTTGTGGTCCATATCTTCATAGTTGGGGGCCATATCTTCATGGTTGTGTCCATATCATCATTGTTGTGTCCATATCATCATGGTTGTGTCCATATCATCATAGTTGTGGTCCATATCTTCATGGTTGTGGTCCATATCTTCATGGTTGTGTCCATATCATCATAGTTGTGGTCCATATCTTCATGGTTGTGTCCATATCTTCATAGTTGGGGGCCATATCTTCATGGTTGTGTCCATATCATCATTGTTGTGTCCATATCATCATGGTTGTGTCCATATCATCATAGTTGTGGTCCATATCTTCATGGTTGTGTCCATATCTTCATAGTTGGGGGCCATATCTTCATGGTTGTGTCCATATCATCATGGTTGTGTCCATATCATCATGGTTGTGGTCCATATCATCATAGTTGTGGTCCATATCTTCATAGTTGGGGTCCATATCTTCATGGTTGGGGTCCATATCTTCATAGTTGTGGTCCATATCTTCATAGTTGGGGTCCATATCTTCATGGTTGGGGTCCATATCTTCATAGTTGGGGTCCATATCTTCATGGTTGTGGTCCATATCTTCATGGTTGTGTCCATATCATCATAGTTGGGGTCAATATCTTCATAGTTGGGGTCCATATCTTCATGGTTGGGGTCCATATCTTCATAGTTGGGGTCCATATCATCATGGTTGTGGTCCATATCTTCATGGTTGTGTCCATATCATCATAGTTGTGGTCCATATCTTCATGGTTGTGTCCATATCTTCATAGTTGGGGGCCATATCTTCATGGTTGTGGTCCATATCTTCATGGTTGTGTCCATATCATCATAGTTGGGGTCAATATCTTCATAGTTGGGGTCCATATCTTCATGGTTGGGGTCCATATCTTCATAGTTGGGGTCCATATCATCATGGTTGTGGTCCATATCTTCATGGTTGGGGTCTGTCTGGGTCGGCCTTGGTGTGCTGGGGGGGTTTGTAGCTGCTCCCTCTTGTTCTCCGGGTTTGCATCGTTCACGGTGGCCCCAGTGGCTCTCTGGGGGTGGCGCCCTGCAGCTCCTACGGCCCGGGATGGGGGTGCCCTGTTAGCTTGGCCCTGCCTTGCCGTGATTGCTGTTCTGGGCTTCGGGGTCCTTCACACTTGCATGTTTGATCGGGTCTAGCCAGCTACTGCTGAGTCCCATTTCAGTGAATGATGGGACCTGCCAGAATGTGCTGAGAATCTCTCCAGAATCTCTACCCTGAACTCATTCTCTTCTTACTCTAGTGTCCCCTTCTGGCCTGTTCTGTTCTGTTCTATTGCATTCTATTTTACACTATCAAGTCATCCACAACTATGGTGCTCAGTACCGTTTTGGTTTAATTATTTATTTATCGAATCTCTTTTTCTTTTGTGCCATTTTGGTTTTCTTCTCTTTTTTCAATTTATTCATTTTTATTGATGGACAGTTAATAGTTGGGAATAACACACCACCTTACAATCTTTAACTGCAATAGCACCGCCTGTTAATTTCTTTCCCTGTTCGTCCTGTCCAGTCTTTGTTTCTCCCACACATCACTGAGGTGTAGCACTGCCCTCCCTGGCTTATAATAGAGAGTTCTAATAAAGGATGTCTGCTCAGCTTTCAGGGAGGACCGCTGATGGTCACACACATGCACTAAATATTAAAATATTTGGCTGCAAGACTAAAAAATGCATTGATCTCAAACAATGTTGACTCCCTCTCTGTGGAGTTAAACAATGAGAACAAATGCAGACAAAAAGAAAAACAAAAAACTGAAACACAAGAGGAGTTTAAACAGAAGGAGATCTGTGTTCAGACATGTTACCAAGACTGAGAGAGAGAGAGAGAGAGAGAGAGAGTGAGAGAGAGAGAAAGAGAGTGAGAGAGTGAGAGACAGAGAGACAGAGACAGAGACAGAGAGAGAGAGAGAGAGAGAGAGAGAGAGAGAGAGAGAGAGAGAGTGAGAGAGAGAGAAAGAGAAAGAGAGTGAGAGAGAGAAGAGAGTGAGAGAGTGAGAGACAGAGAGACAGAGACAGAGACAGAGACAGAGAGAGAGAGAGAGAGAGAGAGAGAGAGAGTGAGAGAGAGAGAAAGAGAAAGAGAGTGAGAGAGAGAAAGAGAGAGAGAGTGAGAGAGAGAGAGAGAGAGAGAAAGAGAAAGAGAGTGAGAGAGAGAAAGAGAAAGAGAGTGAGAGAGAGAAAGAGAGAAAGAGAGAGAGAGAGATGTTTATTCAACAGTTCCAACAAAACAACTGTCAACAACAGTTCCATTGAATTGTGTTAAAAATGTTCCTTTAATTAATCATGATGATGAATTAATCTCAATGCGTTAACTTTGACAGTTGTAATAATTAATAGTGATATAAATGTTTGAATGAACAGATTGAAGCTGTAATCAATCCCAAACACATCTGCTCTGTAATGTGTGAAAAAAGGAAACAGTTGTACTTCCTGTCTTTGTTTCCTCTTGTTCAGATTACTTGAGAAAACAAAGTGTACAAACAGAGGAAGGTTCTGGAACTGGGCAGTAATTTATGGTCGGGCTCAAGGTAGGGGGCCATGGGGAAATAATTCACCCACAAACCTAGACCCTAATGAAACTGCAAGTCTGAAACGACCTTTACTCTAGATTTAAACCAAATGACATGAAAAAATAACAAGCTGACCTCCACCAATACTTGATATGACGTTAAAACATGATGTGATGGAGCCATCAGTGTTGACCCATCTGATGTCTGAAGGTAGGGGTCAAAGGTTAGGGTTATAGGTGTTGACCCATCTGATGTCTGAAGGTTAGAGGTCAAAGGTTAGGGTTATAGGTGTTGACCCATCTGATGTCTGAAGGTTAGAGGTCAAAGGTTAGGGTTATAAGTGTTGACCCATCTGATGTCTGAAGGTAGGGGTCAAAGGTTAGGGTTATAGGTGTTGACCATCTGATGTCTGAAGGTTAGAGGTCAAAGGTTAGGGTTATAGGTGTTGACCCATCTGATGTCTGAAGGTTAGAGGTCAAAGGTTAGGGTTATAAGTGTTGACCCATCTGATGTCTGAAGGTAGGGGTCAAAGGTTAGGGTTATAGGTGTTGACCATCTGATGTCTGAAGGTTAGAGGTCAAAGGTTAGGGTTATAGGTGTTGACCCATCTGATGTCTGAAGGTTAGAGGTCAAAGGTTAGGGTTATAAGTGTTGACCCATCTGATGTCTGAAGGTAGGGGTCAAAGGTTAGGGTTATAGGTGTTGACCATCTGATGTCTGAAGGTTAGAGGTCAAAGGTTAGGGTTATAGGTGTTGACCCATCTGATGTCTGAAGGTTAGAGGTCAAAGGTTAGGGTTATAAGTGTTGACCCATCTTATGTCTGAAGGTTAGGGGTCAAAGGTTAGGGTTATAGGTGTTGACCCATCTGATGTCTGAAGGTTAGAGGTCAAAGGTTAGGGTTATAGGTGTTGACCCATCTTATGTCTGAAGGTTAGGGGTCAAAGGTTAGGGTTATAGGTGTTGACCCATCTGATGTCTGAAGGTTAGAGGTCAAAGGTTAGGGTTATAGGTGTTGACCCATCTGATGTCTGAAGGTTAGAGGTCAAAGGTTAGGGTTATAGGTGTTGACCCATCTTATGTCTGAAGGTTAGGGGTCAAAGGTTAGGGTTATAGGTGTTGACCCATCTGATGTCTGAAGGTTAGAGGT
>CM035791.1:1753701-1758701 GCA_020466265.1 Siphamia tubifer
CCATCTAAAAACTTATTCGGAATTAACACAAAGGAAATAGCTTTAATTCTGAATCAATAATTCAGAATTAAAAACCATCATGTAAAATGATCAGTTTTCTGCAGAGCGTGATGACAGATTCATCATTTGAATCAGGTGTTGGAAGGAGGACAATCTAAACTAAACATAAAACTATCAACATTACATTTATTTTTCTTAAGAATTTACAAGTTGTTTATATTTGTTCATTTTATGTTGAAGTACAGTTTGCACATGTAGACATGTTTACTGCAGAATTGTATTTTTTTTCTTTTTTACTTAAAAACCTCGTCAATTTGCCGTTGACATTATTCACAAGTTTTTATTCTATTTATATTCCCGAAACGCCCGTGTCGGCGATGTAATAGTTTTGCACATCCACCGCCGCTGCATAAGGTCTTTAGTGTTAACATGATAACCTTTGAAGGGCCGGACATTCATTGTCCTTATGCTCGACGATAGATACATGAACTGATTAGATTTTGGAGATCAAAACTTTCAAGATGGCCGAATTTTGTCTAGCCCATAACTTTTGAATGGGTGGAGGGATTACCACCAAATTTGGTGTGTTACGCTCTAGGACCACCACAGGCCCCCTCAGGTGTTGGCGGCTGACAATTTCAAGATGGCCAAATTTTGACCCATAACTTTTGAACGTGGGGATGGATTGCCACCAAATTCAGTGTGCTCATGTACATAGGTCAGGCACATGAACTCGTCTCGTCTTGTCATCTGAACCCACTTAACCCTCACTAGGGTCACAGGGGTCAGTGAAGGCGGGGTACACCCTGTATGAGTCTCCAGTTCATCTCAGGGCTGAACATATATAGACAAACAATCACTGTCACATTCACACCTATGGGTGATTTAGATTAACCAGTTAACCAGTTAACCAGTTAACCTATCAGTGCATGTGTATGGATGGTGGGAGGAGCCAGAGTACCTGGAGAAAACCCACGCAGACACGAGGAGAACATGTAAACTGCACACAGAAAAGTCTGGTGTGGGAATAGAACCAACAACCTTCTGTCTCTGAGCCACCAGTGTTAACTACTGCACCACCTGGCACATGAACGCATTCTTTTGTATTTAATTTACAAGTTTATGAATGAGTGAATGGGTGAATGGTTGGTCAGGAGTGGTGGAAATGATGGGTGACTGGAAGCACCATGTTTTGAGGATATACCTTTAGCAGTCAGAGACGAGTCCTAGTTATTTATATTATTTTACTGGTGTGGTCCACACCAGTAGATGTGGCCCCTGAACTAAAATGACTTTATATAAAATATAGTATAAAGTGTCAATTCTGTACAATTGTTGAAATCCCTCCTGTATGTTCACTGGAGCTCGTTGTGGTGTTTGGTGCTTTAGTGGCTTAAGTATCTGGCTCAGTGCATTCATAAAGGTGTATATGACGTGAACATCTTATGTGTTTAGACCCAGACATGACCCTGATGGTGCGGTTGCCATGGAAATGAAAGGCACATCCCATAAAATATTTTGTTGTTTTCAATCGCAATCATCCTCGTGTAAACGACGCTAAAATATCAGCCCTGCGACGAGCTGGCGACTTGTCCAGGGTGTACCCTGCCTTTGGCTGTTGTGCCTGTGACCCCTGTGACCCTAGTGAGGATAAAGCAGGTTCAGAAGATAATAACAACAACAACAACAACAACAACAACAACAACAACAATAATAATAATAGGACCTAAAATTAGACTAATTATCTTGTTCATATTTTGATTTTTACAGTGTAGGGTTTAGTGATACAGTATGGAGGACTGAAACTGTCATAATTAAAAATGTTAAAAATAAATATAGACATGGTTTGATAAAACCACTTATTTTTATTTTTCCTTCTTTCATTTTTATTCCTGCATTACTTCACGTTTGCATTTTCTTCAGTATTCCCCCTTTTACATTTTTTCCTCTATTAATTTTTGTATCATATTTTTTTCTGTCATGTATTTATTTCCATCACTTATTTATTTGTCACTTATTTATTTCCGTGCCACCTATTTGTGCGACCTATTTATTTCTGTGTTATTGTTACGACCCAGATGATGTTGGAGTCTAGGGGAAGAATAAGGGACGTAACAAACCTTGGAAAAATTGATTTACCAAAATGAAACAAAAGGTAAATAATAAGGCTCACAACCTGCACAAACACAACTCAACCTAACTATTAATCAAATACAAATGTTCCAACACATATGGAGAAAAAGAAATAAAGAACAATAAACCCAAAACAAAAGGGGGAAAACACCAAACAGCACAATCACAATGAGCACAGCCAGGTGTGGCAGGACTGTCACGCTGGTGATTACGGTGAATGGTTGCAGCTGGTGAAGTGGGCGGGGCGCTCGGGAGGGAATCCCCGATGACGTCCTCGGTGTCCCCTCGAGCTGGTCCCGCAGGTGGTGGTCAGTCAGTTATCAATTGTGTTCCAATGCAGAAATAAATACAGGGCTAAAAATGAAAGAAAAAAAGGCCCTAATTAATGTTATCAAGCCATAATATTTAAGCCATATTTTCTATTTGTTTTCATGTGTTTAATTATGGCAGGTTTGGTCCTCCATAACAGACCAAACATAATAACTCCATATGTCATTCAAAATAATATTATGACAAGGAATAAGTGCACAGGACTTCCATCATAAACTAATAAAGTATAAGAGCTCCGTGACATTAAAGCCAAACAAAGCTTCATTAATGTTACCAGCGAAGTTAAAGATAAATAAATAAAAGTAAAGTTTTTTAGTGAAAAAGCCCTGATGCCAGTGAGCTTTTTACTAAAGTCACCATTTTGTCTGGGTTTGTCCGGACAGACGGCTCTAAAAATGGAGTGTCCGGACATCTGCCACGTACCCACACTTTTTACAAAATGTAAAAATGTGTGACATACGTCTGGACAGTCCGGTTTTAGAGCCGTCTGTCCGGACAAACCCAGACAATATAGTCACTCTATCTGTACTATTGGTTACAAATAGCTATGTACATAGCTCTACAAAGGTCAGCTGTAAATGTGTTTAAGACAATCTGGTGATGATTTAAGGTGCAAAACTGGTTCAAAATTTTGGCCACGCCCCCCAAAGGGGAGGAGCTATTGTCTTAGGTTTCTTTGTCTGTTTGACTGTTTATGTAAAAACTACTGAATGAAGTTCCAAGAAATTTTCAGGAAAGGTGTGAGGTGATCCACAATAGAGCCTATTCAATTTTGGTGAATGTAGGTCAAAGGTCAAAGTCACCAAAAATGTGTTTTCACAATGATCAGAGATAGAGTACAGCAGTAATTTACTTTTCATTCCTGTATACTCAGTTTAACATTTAGCTAATTTTTGCTCTCTCGCATTGACGTCAGAACCTTGAAGGACAAACTTGAAGATTCTATGTCAAAGGTCAAAGGTCACAATAAAGTGAATAAATGTAAGCTTTGGATATAAGTTTTGAACTCTTTATTTCACAGACTTCCAATCAGCACCAAAATGCTGGTCTTTCAAATTCTGCCTCTTCCATGGATAGATTTTGACCTATTGTTGACCAAAGAGGTCAGAGGTCACTGGGTTAATCCCATAAAATCTAAAATTGATGATATCAGAAAAAAAACAGGTGATGAAGACTTAGTTACTATTATTGACAGATAGGAAACCTGGAATGGTCTTCAAAATGATGTCATGACCTTTGACCTTGAGTGACCTTAAAAGGTCAATAACTATATAATATTTTTTAACAGTTGTAACTCCAATCAGAGTGCTGATACATACTTATTGACAGATATGAAACTACATGCTTTTCATTAGTTTAGGTTCTAGATAACATCAGTAGAACATTGTTTGGTAACATTTAAATTTAATTACTGTAACTGAATTCCTCTAATAAATGGATGTAAATCAGAACATGAATGGACAGATTAAGAGGCGGGGCTTATTGTCAGTAAAGTGGCTCAAACATTCTTCCTCACTCACTTTCCTTGGATTAGAAAAATACTCTGGTAAAAGTAGAAGTACTGATTCAACTTATTTACTGAAATAAAAGTAAAAAAAAACCCCAACAACTTCTCAACTGTTTTTTGTCATGAATACAAAAATACGTTAAATCTTACTCACATCATCTGGTTGCATTTTGCCAAACTACACACTAGGGGGCAATGCAACCACCTGAGTACCGTGGGGTTCAGGTTTTCTGAAAAACAAAAGAGCCAATCAGTGTCACTGGGTGGGACTTACTGACAACTGGTTGACCAGTTTTCCATAAGGAAGTTCAAGGAATATCCGCTGGCTGTTGCCGATGTGCCTTTTATCCTACGAGTTTCCTGCACTTACGACAATGACAGACAACGCTTACAGACAAGGCAGTGGTGCGTTCAGGTGCAGCCATAGTGTGGTGCGTTCAGGTGCAGCCATACTGTGGTGCGTTCAGGTGCAGCCATAGTGTGGTGCGTTCAGGTGCAGCCATACTGTGGTGCGTTCAGGTGCAGCCATACTGTGGTGCGTTCAGGTGCAGCCATAGTGTGGTGCATTCAGGTGCAGCCATACTGTGGTGCGTTCAGGTGCAGCCATACTGTGGTGTATTCAGGTTCAGCCATAGTGTGGTGCATTCAGGTGCAGCCATACTGTGGTGCGTTCAGGTGCAGCCATACTGTGGTGTATTCAGGTTCAGCCATAGTGTGGTGCGTTCAAGTGCAGCCATACTGTGGTGCGTTCAGGTGCAGCCATACTGTGGTGCGTTCAGGTGCAGCCATAGTGCGGTGTTTGTTTTGATGGTCTGTTGCAGTATGGCTCTACTTCCTGCGGTCGCACTGAGCTACGTCATGGCTTGAGTTCAACGTGAGTGGCTGAAGCGGATCGTCAGTCAAGATGACGGACAGATTGTTCATCTAATCACATACAAGGGTTTTAGATAAGACCCCTCCTTTGAAAGCAGACTGGTTGTGGGAGATGAAGGTATCCATCTGGCAACATTCAGGTTAATAATAATTATTG
>CM035791.1:1763701-1831201 GCA_020466265.1 Siphamia tubifer
TACAGTACAGCTCAGTACAGCTCAGTACAGTACAGTACAGTACAGTACAGTATAGTACAGTACAGTACAGTACAGCTCAGTACAGTACAGCTCAGTACAGCTCAGTACAGTACAGTACTTTTCACCATATTTCCTTTTGTCTAAGGTTACTGACATATGTGTTATTAAGAACATGTTTGTATTATTTTGTCAACAAACTTTTCAGATGTCATCTTAGTATGGCTAATAAACACTAATATTCAATGTTAAAGTTCAAAGGTCAACAGTCTATCCTATAACTGAAGTCTAAATATCTGTCAGTCTTCCTGTAGACCACCTGTGGAGTTTTACCCATATGTCTAAAAATACTATATGCATTAAAATTAACATTACATTTATTAATATGTGCTCATATATACTATTCTGTTTTTTAGTTTCCCACCATATTGGAATATTGATCAAATAAAACAGACACACTAATCTTTACTGTCCATACACACAATCATACAACTCTCCAATCATCATGAACACAATTATAATGAAAATAACATAAAATAAAGTCCAAAAGCCCTGCTGTGATCAAAATATGGGATCAATTAAAAAAAAAAAAACCTTCCTAAAAAGGTCAGCAGGTGGCACATTTTAGCCAAACTAAACATAAATTTAAATCATGCCTAATAGCAACAATAAAAGCACAATACAAATCCAGAGCTAACATTAGCATTAGCATCAGTAGCACTCTGGCTGCTGCTGGGTTTAATAAAAAACTCAGTTAATTTCTGACATTTCACCTCCTCCTCCTCCTTGATTGACCTTCTTTTTCTTTCCATTACAAATGTGAACATAACTAATGATAATCTATGACTTAGTAAAAGTTTAATGATACCTGTCTACTCTCACCCTTGTCAATGTTTTTCTCTTTTTGTCTGGAGTTAGCATTAGCTTAATGCTATATTATAAATTAGCGTAGTTGGCACCTCGCACAATTAACTGTAATGTTATGTACTGTTAGCTGGCTGTCAATATTTGGTAAATATCTATTTAACTTTCAAAAATGATGAGTTATCTCAAACTACCGTAATAAATAAACCTTTTCGTTGGAATCACACAGATTGACTCCTCCTCCAACTGTCTGACCTGTCACTTCCAAGATGCGCTCTGCAAAAGAGTATATGATTCAAGATTATTATCTGTAGTTCGGGCTACTTTTGTTTTTGACGCGATGACATATCTGCAACAAATATAAATTGTATAGAAATTTGAAGTCGTGACGGGCACCGCTACTCAATGAATGTAGCGGAAACACTGCAATAAACAAACAAAACAAAACACGCTACCGATCACTACCGCTGTGACTCTTCGGAGCTTCGAGCACTTTATCATTGTTTACAAGCAAACTAATTGGGGCGGAGGTCAGGCCAGGCAGGCCAGCGGGAAAAGTCCCGGTTCTCCCGTGGGCCAGTCTGGGCCTGGTTGAAACACATCAATAATTATCATTTATTATGAGGAACAACATGTGTGTGATTCAGGTCACATGACAAACCAGATACCATTTAATATTTTATTCATCATCCAAAACTATTCATTAATTTTACGATCTCAGGCCCCATGAGCCTCCTGGAAGGGGCGGAGACTTAAGGGGGCGGAGACTTAAGCTCCCCATTACGTTACACGTCAATGCCTTGTTGCTAATGTTCTCGCTCAACAGCGGTGTTGTGGTAGCTGCGAAAGCTAATGCTAGCTGTCAGAAGTGATGGACTTTCCTTGTCCTGCATTAGCTTCACAAATGTTGTCTAGTCGTTATTTTTTTAAAGAGTAGTGAAGTCGGACAAGGCAATGGTACAAACACAGATGTGTTCCAGGAACGTCCACCCCGAGAGGAGACGGTTAGCATGGCTCATGCTAACCTGGCTAACCCTGTGCACCTGTCTGCTTTTGGAGGAAACACCAAATTCGACCGCTGTGGTCCTGGCCGTGTACTACAACCCCACCTGGAAACCCGGACTCCCCCACACCGACCTGAACCAGAACCAGAGCAGGTGTGAGGATGGTTGTGTGAGCTAAACTGAGCCAGGTCGGCTTTAACACCTACGGACCCAGACCTGCAGACTCTGGTTCCCCCTAAGGCCGAACCGGGCTTCACCAGTACCTCCGATCCACCCTGTGTCACCATGTGGGATCGGTCCAACCTGCCCACACACCTGGAACCAGGCTGCGAGGATGTGTGTGTAGAAAATGTGATTGATCAGCTCATGGTACTCAGTTTAGTTAGCCTAGCCATGTTATCCCCATTTGGCTGTGGTGGGTATTTATATAAATGTAAAGAGTATAAAGTACATATATTTATATAAATGTAAAGAGTATAAAGTACATATATTTATATAAATGTAAGGAGTATAAAGTACATATATTTATATAAATGTAAAGAGTATAAAGTACATATATTTATATAAATGTAAGGAGTATAAAGTACATATATTTATATAAATATAAAGAGTATAAAGTACATATATTTATATAAATGTAAAAAGTATAAAGTACATATATTTATATAAATGTAAAGAGTATAAAGTACATATATTTATATAAATGTAAAGAGTATAAAGTACATATATTTATATAAATGTAAGGAGTATAAAGTACATATATTTATATAAATGTAAAGAGTATAAAGTACATATATTTATATAAATGTAAGGAGTATAAAGTACATATATTTATATAAATATAAAGAGTATAAAGTACATATATTTATATAAATGTAAAGAGTATAAAGTACATATATTTATATAAATGTAAAGAGTATAAAGTACATATATTTATATAAATGTAAAGAGTATAAAGTACATATATTTATATAAATGTAAGGAGTATAAAGTACATATATTTATATAAATATAAAGAGTATAAAGTACATATATTTATATAAATGTAAAAAGTATAAAGTACATATATTTATATAAATGTAAAGAGTATAAAGTACATATATTTATATAAATGTAAAAAGTATAAAGTACATATATTTATATAAATGTAAAGAGTATAAAGTACATATATTTATATAAATGTAAAAAGTATAAAGTACATATATTTATATAAATGTAAAAAGTATAAAGTACATATATTTATATAAATGTAAAGAGTATAAAGTACATATATTTATATAAATGTAAAGAGTATAAAGTACATATATTTATATAAATGTAAAGAGTATAAAGTACATATATTTATATAAATGTAAAAAGTATAAAGTACATATATTTATATAAATGTAAAGAGTATAAAGTACATATATTTATATAAATGTAAAAAGTATAAAGTACATATATTTATATAAATGTAAAGAGTATAAAGTACATATATTTATATAAATGTAAAAAGTATAAAGTACATATATTTATATAAATGTAAAGAGTATAAAGTACATATATTTATATAAATGTAAAAAGTATAAAGTACATATATTTATATAAATGTAAAGAGTATAAAGTACATATATTTATATAAATGTAAAGAGTATAAAGTACATATATTTATATAAATGTAAAGAGTATAAAGTACATATATTTATATAAATGTAAAGAGTATAAAGTACATATATTTATATAAATATAAAGAGTATAAAGTACATATATTTATATAAATGTAAAAAGTATAAAGTACATATATTTATATAAATGTAAAGAGTATAAAGTACATATATTTATATAAATGTAAAAAGTATAAAGTACATATATTTATATAAATGTAAAGAGTATAAAGTACATATATTTATATAAATGTAAAAAGTATAAAGTACATATATTTATATAAATGTAAAGAGTATAAAGTACATATATTTATATAAATGTAAAGAGTATAAAGTACATATATTTATATAAATGTAAAGAGTATAAAGTACATATATTTATATAAATGTAAAGAGTATAAAGTACATATATTTATATAAATGTAAAAAGTATAAAGTACATATATTTATATAAATGTAAAGAGTATAAAGTACATATATTTATATAAATGTAAAGAGTATAAAGTACATATATTTATATAAATGTAAAGAGTATAAAGTACATATATTTATATAAATGTAAAGAGTATAAAGTACATATATTTATATAAATATAAAGAGTATAAAGTACATATATTTATATAAATGTAAAAAGTATAAAGTACATATATTTATATAAATGTAAAGAGTATAAAGTACATATATTTATATAAATGTAAAAAGTATAAAGTACATATATTTATATAAATGTAAAGAGTATAAAGTACATATATTTATATAAATGTAAAAAGTATAAAGTACATATATTTATATAAATGTAAAGAGTATAAAGTACATATATTTATATAAATGTAAAGAGTATAAAGTACATATATTTATATAAATGTAAAGAGTATAAAGTACATATATTTATATAAATGTAAAGAGTATAAAGTACATATATTTATATAAATGTAAAGAGTATAAAGTACATATATTTATTTAAATGTAAAGAGTATAAAGTACATATATTTATTTAAATGTAAAGAGTATAAAGTACATATATTTATTTAAACACTCACTACTCAATGGCTACTTGATTACAAACTTGGTCCTCATAAGACCTGTAAAGGAGTATAGAGGTGTGTGTGTGTGTCTATTCCTATCTTTATGGGGACATTGATATGTTTACACAGTCACACCATGGGGACCTCTGACACTATGGGGACCAAAATCCAGGTCCCCATGATGGTTAACTAACTAAATAATAAATAGAAATGATGTGGCCCTATAAATACATTAATTTGTTTTTTATGGAAGTCCCCATAAAGCATGAGGGAAACTGGTGCAAAGTGAAACATGTATTTGTATTGTATTTGAAGATAAGTTTACCTATTATTTTTTTTTCTTCATTATTTATTATTTTTAAAAATATGTTATTAACATTATTTAAAAAATATTATTATTTATTTATTTTATTGTAACTTATTATTATTATTATTATTATTATTATTATTATTATTATTATTATTATTATTATTATTATTATTATTATTATTATTATTATTATTATTATTATTTATCATTATTTATTGATTGAATTAAAATATTCTTTATGTATTTATTTAATTATTGTTATTTATTTTATTTAAAAATATTATTTCTTTTTTAATTTTTATTATTATTCATTTATTTAATGTATTTAATTATTAATATTTATTTATTCTTTAAATTCTTATTTTTTGTTAATTTTAATTATTATTATTTATTTATTTTATTGTAACTTATTATTATTATTATTATAATTATTTATCATTATTATTTATTGATTGAATTAAAAATATTCTTTTTTATGTATTTATTTAATTATTGTTATTTATTTTATTTAAAAAATATTATTTCTTTGTGAATTTTTTTATTATTATTCATTTATTTAATGTATTTAATTATTAATATTTATTTATTTTTTAAATTCTTATTTTTTGTTAATTTTAATTATTATTTATTTATTTTATTCTTAAAATTATAGATTTTTTATCTATTCATTGTATTCTTAATAATAATTTTTTATTTATGAATTCCTTTTTATTTATTTATTTACTTTAATTCAAATTAGTTTTAAAATATATTCTTCTTTTTCTTCTAGTTTTATTTAAAAAACAGAAGTTTATACTCACTACCCAATCACTATTTGATTACAAACAAGTGTGTGTGTGTGTGTGTGTGTGTGTGTGTGTGTGTGTGTGTGTGTGTGTGTGTGTGTGTGTGTGTGTGTGTGTGTGTGTGTGTGTGTGTGTGTGTGTGTGTGTGTGTGTGTGTGTGTGTGTGTGTGTGTGTGTGTGTGTGTGTGTGTGTGTGTGTGTGTGTGTGTGTGTGTGTGCATCAGTAGTTGTGTATCTAACCAAATGAACATAGTCTCGTTTTCCTCAGTCATTTTTTAAGCTGCTCAGTGTTAAACAGGAACACTGTGGTTCTAACAGTTCATTATAAATTCACTGAACGTGTTGATGAGACCTTTTCTTTGTTCATTTACTCTGAATCTGGACGTTAGCATGAGTCATTGAAGTCTTCAGAAGAATAATTGATTTTTTATTGCATTATTAAGTTGGTGAATGGTGAGATTAGAGCTGGACACAGTAGGAAGGTTAACCCAGAAGGACCCAGAATCTTTCCCTGTGTTTAATCCTTTAAACTTTCACTCAGTTTCACCTAAAAGTTGTAATAAAGTCTATTAAATGCTGTTCTTGAACCATTTTAATAACATGCAGTTAGTGTTTGATTATATTATAAATGAAAATAATCAGATGAAAACTGGGATAGTGCAGGTGGGTTCTGTTAAATGGTGCAATAGATCAAACATTTGTGGATATTTATTGATATTTTGATGTGTTGGGCTACATTTGGACAATTTTTTGTGTTTGTTTTGGATGTTTTTGTTGGATTATGACTGTGTTTGTTAGAATATGGTTCCTCTGTGGATAATTATGAGACATAAAAGTTCAGATCAGCTGTTTTTTGAACAGATGAGTGGTTGTACCTGCTGTAGATATTTTATCTGACAGTGGTTTATATCTTCTGATGTGTGAGATTCTTAGTTGTCAAACTACATTAGGTCATGTGACGTTTAGGACAGGTTTGGATGGTTTTGATGAACATTTTTGAGCGCCTACTTCCAGCCTATATGTGGACATTTGGAAGTTTAAAGGGTTAAACTTCCAGAAGTGGTTTATCAGCATTTATTGCAATATTATCTTCTGTCCTTTGTGTTTTCTTTTCAGGGAAAATCAGGGAGGCTATTAGTTCTTAACCCATTTTTGCATGAATTCGGAGAACTTCCCTGACTGTTTTTATTCTTATTTAGGTGAAAAAAAAAAACATAATGTGATTTAACTTTTAATATGAACTTGTTTTTTAAAAAAACTCTGACCCTTGCCCTGAAACCTAACCCTAACCTCACTGACCTTTGACCTCTTGGGTTAACAACTGGTCAAAATATACACACACAAGATGAAGAACTGAAAGACCAGCATTTTGGTTCAAAAGTTTAATCCAAAATTTAGAAGTTTAAAAGTTATATCAAAATTAAATTTTGACCTTTAATGACCTCAAGTCTTCAAACGTGTTCTTCAGGGTACTGATGTTAATGCACATCAACAGTGAGAGCAAAAAGAAGCTAAATGTTAAACTGAGTATCCAGGACTCATTTGACCTATCTCTGATCATTGAAAATACATATTTTGGCGATCTTGACCTTTGACCCTTGACCTACATTTACCAAAATTTAATAGGATCTATTTTGGACCACCTCACACCTTTCCTGAAAATGTAATGGAAACCATTCCAGTAGTTTTTACATAAAGTATCTGAAATGAACAAACAAAAAAGATGCCAATAACGCCTCCCCTTTCTTTCTTTTTTTTTTTTGGGGGGGGGGGGGGGGGGGGGCTATGGCAGGACGCTAACACTATGACCCTATGATCCTATAACTAGCAGTCCTGTGGACATTATTCCACTTGTCTGAGGTCATCTGGCCATACTGGTCAGTCCAGTGGTCAGTTATTCTACTGGTCAGTCCAGTGGTCAGTTGTTCTACTGGTCATTCCAGTGGTCAGTTATTCTACTGGTCAGTCCAGTGGTCAGTTATTCTACTGGTCAGTCCAGTGGTCAGTTATTCTACTGGTCAGTCCAGTGGTCAGTTATTCTACTGGTCAGTCCAGTGGTCAGTTATTCTACTGGTCAGTCCAGTGGTCAGTTGTTCTACTGGTCAGTCCAGTGGTCAGTTATTCTACTGGTCAGTCCAGTGGTCAGTTATTCTACTGGTCAGTCCAGTGGTCAGTTGTTCTACTGGTCAGTCCAGTGGTCAGTTGTCCAGTTGTATCAGGTCATATCATTACTGTAACTGGTCTGTTCTTAAACCTGATCTGCACTAACATGTTTACCTGGAAATATATTACTGTTGTTATTAAACTGTAACTAACAGTCATTAACAGTTATTAACTGTCATTAACAGTAATTAACAGTAATTAACATTCATTAACAGTAATTGACACTCATTAACAGTCATTAACAGTCATAAACAGTCTGTTCTTAAACAAAAACGGCATTATTTTTTTTCATAGTGTTGTGATATTGTGTTTTAAAAACATGTTTCTTTGTTCTAAAGCTTAAACATGTTTTCCAGCTGAGTGAACATTTTTATTACTCCATAAACAGGGGTGTCAAACGTGGCCTGGGGGCTAAATGCAGCATATTTTCTTCTCAGTTTTTTTCTTTCTATGAAAATACTGACATTTACAAACTATCCTGTAACTAACATGTGTAGTTGTTATTATATATAGGTTATTATTATTAAATTAGACTGAATGTGGAAAATGAAGAACATGGGTTTGACAACCCTGACCTAAAAAATAGGTTCATTAATAACAGCCGAAAAAAAACACTTGGGAAAAAATCTTAACTCCTAATTCATGCATCAAACGGTTAAAGGCGATAGAGTTTCCATGGGGGGGCAGCACCGTCCATCTGTCCGTCCGTCCCAGTGTGCGCTGCTGTCCTCACTCTGCCTGGGCGTCCTTCAGTTCATGTTGGTCTGACAGGACAGACACACTGAGTTTGACCCCACTGTGGGTTTGTGTTGGCGCTGGTCCACACACACACACACACACACACACACACACACACACACACACACACACACACACTGCTGTGTTTGTCTGTGGTCAGCAGTGTGTGTTTTCATTCATGCAGAACTTATTAGACTTCAGTGTATGATTCTGTTTTCATTTCACTTCCACTAGAACTACACTAAGGGCCACTTCCTCCTTTAACCCTCCATCATTAACCCTCTAAACTAAGTGTTAAGGGTTATTTGTGACTTAGAAATGGGACACCCCTTAAATGTTGTCCCTGAAATTAATCAGGGACAGTGTTGTCTCTGTAGTCCCTGAAATGAAACAACTTTATTATTATTATTTAAATATTTACACTGTTAACCCTGTTTAATCATCAGACACAAACACAGCTATCATCCACTGGTTCATCAGGTCCATGTTTTTGAAATTGTCGTGGACTATCTGTAAGTTATTCCTTCAGTTAGAGCTATCAAACAAATAATCTGTATAAATAACAACCACAGACATCTGTCTGTGACTCAGGGACCACAATAGAAATGAGCATAAATGCTTTTTGGTGTCATCCCTGACACTTTTGTACTGTTTTATGTACTTTTATGGCCAATAAACAAACAACAACAAAGACATATTCAGCTGTCACCGCATACCACAGCTCAATGAAAGGTAAACACCAGCTATAACGATCGTTAGCTAACTCTGCAGCTACAGTAGATGACATTAACCACGTCATTGTATACCATTATTGACACAAATATGTTATATAGGCTGTTATCTGGATAAAACACCTACATTACCACTGCTAAAAATGACCGTATTTGTAACATTAGCGAACTTAAATGATAGCCGCTATTGACAAAAGATCGTAAAATACAAAATACATGTAATGCAACAATGAGGAACATAATCCATAAAATGGACCTAAAGTAAGATAATACATATATATATATATATATATATATATATATATATATATATATATAATGGCGGCTGTGGCTCAGTTGGTAGAGCGGGTCGCCCAATGACCGAGAGGTTGGCGGTTCGTGCTCTGGCTGTCCACATGTCGAAGTGTCCTTGGGCAAGACACTGAACCCTGACTTAGGCCCCCAGTAGGACTGACCTTAGACCTTAGAAACCTACTGGTGTATGAGTGTGTGTGTGAATGGGTGAATGAGAGGCTAATGTAAAGCGCTTTGAACCATGAAGGTGGAAAAGAACTATATAAATGCAGAACATTTACCATTTACAATAATTTTAGTCATTTTTATATCTGCATTAACAAAGAAAATACATTTGTAGCTTGACTTCTTTGAAGTCATATCTGTTGCTGAACATACGCATTGCATTCTGGGTAAGACTTGCTCGCCAAGGGTGGTGTCGGGGAATCTCAGTATTGAGGGTTAAGGGAGGAATTGGCCCAGGACTATTTACAAAAGTCTAGTGGTTGGTCCTGCCTTGACTGTCATCTGAACGTTTCTATCCCATAGTTAATCTGATGTGGGTTTAATCTGATGTGGGTTCACCCTGGCTCTACCTTTGGCTCTAACGCTAATGAGTGAATGAAACGATAACTTTTCTAAACAAAATGGCGGCTGCATCTCCCTCTAAACCCGTCATCCGCCAACGATTGCCGAAGATTTCCGAACACATAGATTTGGTTTCATTTCTTAGCAGACGCGCCAGTAGTTCATAGAAAAATGCAATTAAAATAATGATGTTGCTGTATATAATTATGTGATTAGTAAAAGTAGGATGTGCAAAATATTATTTATCAATGAACACTGTTTTTTTTATGCTAATGTTGACCTTTAAAACAACGGTTTGTCACTAGTAAAGATTTTCTGTAACTGTGGAGAAACTGTGACTCCCACTAACCCCTCTGATACATTAAACATTTAATCACAATGATGGATTAATGTGAGTTAATACGCTAATTTTGACAGCCCTAGTATTTTTGTGTATTTTGTGGAGCAAATGATGACAAAAATGATCTTGTTCAGATTAGTTCAGATCTATTGTCTATAAATCACTTCTTCTATCTGACTGAACAGTTCCTCTGTAGGTGATTCTGTCTGGTTTTAATCTGATCACGTGTTTGGATTAAAAATGACACTAATACCTTTGGTCAGATTTATATTTTTCAGAGGATGTGTTTTATTGTTAACTATATTTTAGTTTAATTAATTGACTATATTGATCAGATTAGTGACTAAAAACATTAAACATTATGAATGGGTAGATGCTTTTGGGTCATTGAGGGTAAAATAACACGTTCTGTGAATAGAAACATGAATATAAACTAATTTAATGTGAAATAATGATGAAGAGCATGTGTTTGTGTGTGTGGTAAAAGCCTCCATGTTGTGATCATCTTCTATGGTTCATGGCTCCTCAGTGTTGACCTGAAATATCTTCATGTGTGTAAATGGCAGCAGTGGAAACATGCTGTGGCCTGTCAGCAGGTGGGGGGGTGTGGCCTGGTGGGGGGTGTTGAGTGGACCTGTAGATGGCCTGGTGGGAGCTGGACCTGTAGATCTAGATGGGGGCGTGGCCCAGTGGGGGATGGACCTGTATATGTGGCTGGTGGGCGTGGCTTAGTGGGTGCTGGACTTGTATATGTGGCTGGGGGGCGTGGCCTAGTGGGTGCTGGACCTGTATATGTAGCTGGGGGCGTGACCTAGTGGGGGCTGGACTTGTAGATGTGGATAGCTCTGGTTTGTGCTTTTACTTCTTCACTGGTCTGTCATGTTCCCTGTATAAACCAATAAGTGGAGGAAAAAAACCTGTTTAATAAGTAATTATTAGTAATTAATATGTTGTCATAGAAACATGACATTGAGTATGTTTACATTAGGGATGTTAACCGATGACCATTTGCATTAGCCCAGTCTTAACATTAGCCTAGTGCTAGCATTAGCCTAGTGCTAGCATTACCCTAGTGCTAGCATTAGCCTAGTGTTAGCATTAGCCTAGTGCTAGCATTAGCCCAGTCTTAACATTAGCCTAGTGCTAGCATTAGCCTAGTGCTAGCATTACCCTAGTGCTAGCATTAGCCTAGTGCTAGCATTACCCTAGTGTTAGCATTAGCCTAGTGCTAGCATTAGCCTAGTGTTAGCATTAGCCTAGTGCTAGCACAATTCCCAACTAACATATGCTTCAGGTTAATGTGGTATTTTAATTTGTCAGTGCTTCAGTGAAAAGAAAACTGTTAGAACACTGTGTCAGTTGACTGTTTTTTAAAATTCAAATTCACCACAAAATACACAAACATGCAGTAAAAATCATAATGCAGATGCAGAGAACCCCCAAAACAGAAACAAAAACATGTAAAAAAAAAAGAATAAATAAATTAATAATAATAATAATAATAATAAAAATATGTATATATGTATATATATATATATATATATATATATATATACAAAACAACAATGAAATATCTGAAACATATACAAAAATATGAATATATGTCATTAACATGTTTATTCAATACCCTCAACAGTTCATGCATTAATTTTGACAGTATGAATAAAAGTAAATAATTTTGACTGAGTCTGATTTTAAGTCTGAACTAGAAATAAGAAAAAGACACGTGGTCAGATTCAGATATTTGTTGCGTTCGTCTTCAAAATTATGTTCAACAAACTGTGCACTGTGCTTACATTGGGTTGACCTTTAACCCCCCCACCCAAGACCACCCCCACAGGTGCAGACGTTTAATGTCATGGTTCTGTGTGTCATTAAAAGGGAAGTTAATGTTTGAATGCTCTTATTGTGAAGGTCAGCTCTCCACACAGATAGAGTTCAACTAATGTTTTATCAGCGTACGTACATAAAAACAAACCTTCCACTACAGTTAAACATTACACCATTAACCACTGCAGCATACACACACCTTATTATGGGATGCATCTTCTCTGATGTGGAGAGAGTCAGGACCTTTACAGTTACTTAACCCTTGTGCGGTCCTTCAGGTCAAAGAGACCCGGTGGTTCACAAATGTACCTTTTTATACGTACTGTAGGATGCCATTGCTTACTACTGAAAACAGTAATATATCCTTGGGGGGTGGGGTGATGAGTCTATGGAACTGAACTTTGGAATCTGGGTTTTTAAGACCCCATTGTAGGACACAGCCAGTGTGCCTTTTACGAAGGACCGCACAAGGGTTAAAGAAATTCTAATTTTTGCCTCAGTTGGAAGAAGAATAAATCTGGAGAAAAACCACACTGAAGGACAGATCCATGAACGGACAGACTATAGATGAACGCCCATTTGTAGATGAACGAGGGGGTGGGGGGCAGGTCCATCCACCAGACAGGTGAGGGTGAGGGAGGAGGTCAGGGGTCACAGGTCAGCACAGGACACAGGTGAGTCACTGCAGATCCTGTTGTTTATGGCTCCTTATGTGGATACTACTGAGAGAGCTGCCAATTCAATGAGCTGATTACTGTCCCAATACTATCAGGGTGATGGTCAATGTGAAGGTGACCGCAGTGAAGTCTCACAGGATGATATTTTATAAGAGTTACGACGCTACTGCCTAGAACAACTGTCAATGGAAACACGTTCAAAACACAAATATACTTTGTCGAAAGTTTAGGAATATCGCTATTGTTTTATGAAAAACTGTAATGGAAACGCTACAGACAGACACACTGATCACAATAATCTCTGCCAAACAATATTGGGCGAAATTAAAAATAATAATAATAATAATAAATAATAAAATAATTACAATAATAAGTATATAACGGCAGGACATTAACAGACACGTTGACTAGTCTCTCTCTCTCTCTCTCTCTCTCTCTCTCTCTCTCTCGGTGCGTAAGCACAGTCAGACCTAAACCAGACATGGCTGCTGCAGGTAACACAGTTGTGGTGTTCTGACAAAACATTGTATGTGTAGAAATATTTCACCTCAGATGAAAAAACCGGCACGGCCATGTGAAGAGGCTTCTACGAGTGTGAGCAGCAGCACAGACAACACACATTAAGACAACACGCTTTTTCCCCAAACATGATGTGGACAGTGTGGTGTGCGTCTTAGCCGCTGCGTCAAATGTTTTGCACTTAATATAAAAAGTTAGGACCCATGACAGACGTGTGGACAGTCCAGTTTTAGAGCCGTGGGTCCAGACCAAATGCAGACATATGTTCAGCTACTGATGTTCAGTTACATTTAACAGAAAACTCTTTGCTAACGTTAGCTTTTGTTTTGTTTGGTTTAAAATGTTGATGCTTGTGTCTTGTCAGTGGACATTGTTACACTGAACTTTAATACAAGTTGTTTATTGCTGGACAGACGTGTGTCCGTGTTGTTGTTTTTTTATGTCTACATTGTTCCTCCGCTGACAATGTGATGATGTCATCATGGCACATCGACTCGACTTCGACTTTATTGACAGATAAGTTGAGTTGAAAAAAACTAAAGACGTTAATGCCCTAATATATATATATATATATATATATATATATATATATATATATATATATATATATATATATATATATATATATATATATATATTAGGGCATTAACGTCTTTAGTTTTATATATATATATAAATATATATATAAATATATATATATATATATATATATATATATATATATATATATTTTAAACTTGGGCGGTGTCTCCTTCAGACTCGGGTCCTCTACCAGAGGTCTGGGAGCCTGAGGGTTCTGTGCAGGATCTTAGCTGTTCCTAACAATGTTCTCTTTTGGACACAGATCTCTGATGTTGTTCCTGGTATCTGCTGGAGACATTGTCCCAGCTTGGGGGTCACTGCCCCTAGTGCCCCCATCACTACTGGTACCACTGTTGCCTTCACACTCCACATTTTCTCTAACTCCTCTTTCAGTCCTTGGTATTTCTCTTCTCTTCTCATGTTCTTTCTTTCTGATGTTGCTATCACTGGGGACTGCTACATCTATCACCACCACTGTCTTCTCATGTTTATCCACCACCACTATGTCAGGCTGATTGGCCATCACCATCTTGTCAGTCTGGATCTGGAAGTCCCACAGGATCTTGACCTGTTTGTTCTCTGTCACCTTTGGGGGGTTCTCCCATCTTGACCCTTGACCTCCAGTCCATACTCTTTACAGATGTTCCTGTACAGTATGTCCTCTACCTGGTTGTGCTTCTCCATGTATGTCTTACCTGCCACCATCTTACACCCTGCTGTGATGTGCTGGACTGTTTCAGGGGCTTCTCTACACAGCCTACACCTGGGGTCCTGTCTGACGTGGTAGACGGACTGTTATAAAAGTCCAGTTGAGAGCAGCAGTTGCTAATAATAATAATAATAATAATAATAATAATAATAATAATAATAATAATAATAATAATAATAATAATAATAATAGCTTATTTTTCATAAATATAATGTTATAGTATATTATGTTGTTGTTTGTTAAAATATATGTATATATGACAATAACAATAATATCTACCTGCCTGTGTAGAGAGAGGTTTTATGTTTTTAATGTTTATTATGTTTGTTCCATTTAGTGGTGTGTGTGTGTGTGTGAGACTCATTCATTATTAACCTGTTCAGTCTCTGTTGTTCCAGTTGGTGAAATACAGACGATAGTGACTCATTATCAAACATTAGTTAAATATTAACTCAGTTTTCACTGTGTAAAGAGTCCAGGGCTGATGAATGTGAATTTAAATAATATTATCACAACACACACTTTTACTCCATGACTCCAGTCTGGGTTCACTTTTAAAGACCCATGATCCACTACCCATGATCCTCTACCCATGATCCACTACCCATGATCCTCTACCCATGATCCACTACCCATGATCCTCTACCCATGATCCACTACCCTAGGTCCTCTACCCATGATCCTCTACCCATGATCCACTACCCATGATCCTCTACCCATGATCCTCTACCCATGATCCTCTACCCATGATCCTCTACCCATGATCCTCTACCCATGATCCTCTACCCATGATCCACTACCCACGATCCACTACCCATGATCCACTACCCATGATCCTCTACCCATGATCCACTACCCATGATCCACTACCCACGATCCACTACCCATGATCCACTACCCATGATCCTCTACCCATGATCCACTACCCATGATCCTCTACCCATGATCCACTACCCATGATCCTCTACCCATGATCCACTACCCATGATCCTCTACCCATGATCCACTACCCTAGGTCCTCTACCCATGATCCTCTACCCATGATCCACTACCCTAGGTCCTCTACCCATGATCCACTACCCATGATCCTCTACCCATGATCCACTACCCATGATCCTCTACCCATGATCCACTACCCATGATCCTCTACCCATGATCCACTACCCATGATCCTCTACCCATGATCCACTACCCTAGGTCCTCTACCCATGATCCTCTACCCATGATCCACTACCCTAGGTCCTCTACCCATGATCCTCTACCCATGATCCTCTACCCATGATCCTCTACCCATGATCCTCTACCCATGATCCTCTACCCATGATCCACTACCCACGATCCACTACCCATGATCCACTACCCATGATCCTCTACCCATGATCCACTACCCATGATCCACTACCCATGATCCACTACCCATGATCCTCTACCGATGATCCACTACCCATGATCCTCTACCGATGATCCTCTACCGATGATCCACTACCCTAGGTCCTCTACCCATGATCCTCTACCCATGATCCACTACCCATGATCCTCTACCCATGATCCTCTACCCATGATCCACTACCCATGATCCACTACCCATGATCCTCTACCCATGATCCTCTACCCATGATCCTCTACCCATGGTCCTCTACCCATGATCCTCTACCCATGATCCACCAGTCATGATCCACTACCCATGATCCACTACCCATGATCCTCTACCCATGATCCTCTACCCATGATCCATTACCCACGATCCACTACCCATGATCCTCTACCCATGATCCTCTACCCATGATCCACTACTCATGATCCACTACCCACGATCCACTACCCATGATCCTCTACCCATGATCCTCTACCCATGATCCATTACCCACGATCCACTACCCATGATCCACTACCCATGATCCTCTACCCATGATCCACTACCCATGATCCACTACCCATGATCCACTACTCATGATCCACTACCCATGATCCTCTACTCATGATCACTACCCATGATCCTCTACCCATGATCCACTACCCATGATCCTCTATCCATGATCCACTACCCATGATCCTCTACCCATGATCCTCTATCCATGATCCACTACTCATGATCCACTACCCATGATCCACTACTCATGATCCACTACTCATGATCCACTACCCATGATCCACTACCCATGATCCTCTACCCATGATCCACTACCCATGATCCTCTACTCATGATCCACTACCCATGATCCTCTACCCATGATCCACTACCATGATCCTCTACCCATGATCCACTACCCATGATCCTCTACCCATGATCCACTACCCATGATCCACTACCCATGATCCTCTACTCATGATCCACTACCCATGATCCTCTACCCATGATCCACTACCATGATCCTCTACCCATGATCCACTACCCATGATCCTCTACCCATGATCCACTACCCATGATCCTCTATCCATGATCCACTACTCATGATTCAATTCAATTCAATTCAATTTTATTTATAAAGCCCTAAATCACAACAAAGTCGTCTCAGAGGGCTTTACAAAAACATAATCAACTACAGAAATACATGAAAAGTCCCAGGCATCCCCTGTCCTTAGACCCTCCCCCTGTCCTTAGACCCTCCTTCTCGGCAAGAAAAAACTTCCAAACCCAGTGGGAAAAAGAAGAAATCTTGAGGAGAACCACATTGAAGGACAGATCCACTCCCATGGACGGACAGGCTATAGATGAACGTCCATGTATAAATGCAGGAAGGGGGGCTGGTCCAGACCGGCAGGGGCGGTGGTCCGGGGTCACAGGTCAGCACAGGCGAGATACTCCAGATCCTGTCGTCCATGGCTCCCGTGCAGACACTGTCAGGAGAGCCACCACTCCCCCAAGGGGGGGAGGGGGGAAAGGGGACACCAGGTGACTAGTCATGAACAGACTTGGTATGAAAGATAGGTTGTAAAAGTTACAGAAACAGGTGTGAGAGAGAGAAAGAGAAGAAAGAACTCAGTGTCTGTACTTCCCCCAGCATTCTAACTCCTAGGGCAGCCTAGACTGAACTGTGACTCATACATCACATAATTTTTTAACTAACCTGATCATAGTCTTTCTCGAACAGGAATGTTTTAAGCCTGATTTTAAATGTAGAGACTGTGTCGGCATCTTTAATATTAAAGGGAAGCTGATTCCATAAGACAGTAACCATGGTAACTAAAGGCTCTAGCTCCTACTGTACTTTTAGAAACCTTAGGAACATTCAATAAACCTGCATTCTGAGAACGAAGGGTTCTATTGGGTTGGTACGGAACCAGATCATCTTTAAGATAAGAGGGACCCATACCATTAATGGTTTTATATGTAAGGAGGAGGATTTTAAATTTAATTCTAGACTCAACTGGTAGCCAATGAAGGGTTTGGAGCACAGGGGTGATAGGGTTAGGGGTCAGGGGTCAGGGGTCAGGGTTTGGAGCACAGGGGTGATAGGGTTAGGGGTCAGGGGTCAGGGTTTGGAGCACAGGGGTGATGTGTTCTCTTCTATTTGATCCTGTTAATAATCTTGCTGCTGCATTTTGAACCAGTTGAAGCTTTTTAGGGAATATTTAGGACACGCTACAAGTAAGGAGTTACAATAATCTAATTGTGATGTAACAAATGCATGAATTAATTTTTCTGCAGTCGTTTTAGACAGAATATTCCTAATTTTGGCTAATGTTGCACAGGTGAAAGAAGGCTGTTCTGCAAGTTTGGTTAATGTGCATTTTGAATGAAAGATCTGGATCAAATAAAACTCCTAAATTTTTAACTGTGGCACTGGGTGTTACACTTAAGTTGTCCAGAGTAACTATGTGGTCAGGTAGGGAGTCTCTCGCATTTTTAGGACCAAGGGTTCAATAAAAGATAATTGGCACTCATCCAAGTCTTTATGTCTTGTACACAAGTACTTAGTTTATCTATTTGTCTGGTCTGATCAGGTTTAATCGATAAATATAGCTGTGTGTCATCCGCGTAACAATGAAAATTAATACCATGATTTGTAATGATGTTACCTAAATTAAGTTAATAGTAAAACCATCACAGTGTGTAGATGCAGTGGTGTAGGTTACATCAAAACAGACCTATTCTGCTGATCCATGTTTTTCTACACACAATGTTCTAATGTCAGATGTGGACAAACCTCAGTAAAGTTACAAACAGTATCTATAGTGTTTATGTCATAATCCTATAACCTGGTTTCCTGTCACTATAAACAGATCGTTGACAGATATTCACCAGATGTGAACAAAACCTGACGTCAGGTTGAAGGGTCCAATTGGGACGAACGCTCCGACAGTGTGAAACCGCCCCAGAACACGCCCACCTGAAATATATTTCAAACTTACCACTAGCGAAGCGTACGGGGTGGGGGGCTCAGTCCGGTCTGCGCACGCAACTTCCTCTAATGTTTGAATGACGTCGACTTTGAAGGAGTCTATAGTCTACGTTTATACAGAAACAATCTGAAAACATAAACATGCCTATGCCTTGAGGAAGATCAACATGAGGACTAATTAAAACCATGGTGTTAGAATGAACACCAACATTACCTGTACTAGACCTAGTATATAAAGGGCCCACTACAGGTCATCACCCCCCCCTACAGTGAACCCCTGGGACTTAAGTTTCCAACCTGAATAAGAAGAAGAGAGAAGATGCCTCCAATAACAGTCTGTCGTTTTTTCAACTGTGAAGGAAAATATCAACTGTTTTCTTTTGTCTTAACCATAAAACTGTGGGAAAATTTTATTTTTGCCGACCAACAGCCATATTCATCTTTCATTGTCCAGGTTAGACTCAAGAGTCCGACACATACAGACGCACATCAAAGTTGGACATGTTTATAGCGCTGTGATGTAACGTAACATGTGATTGGTCCAAAATACGAACATGTTTGATTCCTTCCAGTTCAATAGTGAGAGTGACGTGCTAGAGAAATTTATATTAAGACAGAAAAGTGAGTGACTTCTGTGTACAGCAGCCTATGTTAGCTTACCGCTATCACACAGTAAACAAATACATATGTGAGGGTGGACCCAAAAACCTTGGTCTACCTTCTTGGTCTGTGGAAGAAATGGGAAGTAATGGGCTTGGATCAGGACTTTTGTGAACGTGGGTATGAGATAACTGTGGAGTTTTTTCAGCTGTAAATCATGCAAAGCTACTCTGTAGGTGCTGAAAACTCACATAATGATAGTTAACACTGAGTATAATAGGTCTACTTTAAAGGATCTGGTGTTAAAGGGCGGCTGTGGGTCAGTTGGTAGAGCGGGTCGTCCAATGACTGAAGGGTTGGCAGTTCAAGTCCCAGCTCTGTCTGTCCACATGTCAAAGTGTCCTTGGGCAAGACACTGAACTAGCTTTTTTTTTTTTTTTTTTTTTATTTGAGCTTTACCACTATGGCAAAATATCAAGATAAGGATTCAACAGTGGTAATGTTAGTTAGCTAGCTAGCTAACGGTGGGTCATTAAACTGTTTTCGTCATGTGTACCCACCTGGACTTCCTCCTCATTCCAGTGTTCTTCGTCCTCTTTCCCTCCACTGGCATGAGTGGTTTGGACTGACTCTGTGCCATGGTTAACGTTAGCGGTCACGTTAGCTTTGTTGCTAGTAATGTTACTAGCTAGGTTCTCAGTTTTGAATTTCTCTGACAGGATTGTATTCAGTTTGTTCTTTGCATGAGGACACTCTTGTGCCAGGGATAGTTTGTGCCCTGGTGGGGGGGTGTCACTCACTCTAGTCATATTATATCATATTATATTCTTAATTTAAGTTATCAATGGTTCCTTTTGTCTAATACATGATTTTACTTCATTTAAAACATAGACATTATAGAGAATATAAAGGTGTACTTGTTGCCCTGTTAAAGTACTTTTATTTGTCCTTTATACAACTGTACAATGAAATGTGTCCTCTGCATTTAACCTATCCTTTTTTTGCTGCTGTTGGGTCAACCCATAAGGGGCAGTGGGCAGCCATGTGTGATGTCCCACCTCCTGCTGTAGAACCAGGCTAATGGTCAGAATCACCTGCTGGAGGATTTCACCCTAACAAACATGTTTTTGGGTGATGGGGGAAACTGGAGCACCTGCAGGAAATGTATCCAGATACGAGGAGAGAAACATGTGAACTCCACACAGAAAGGTCTGCACGGTCTGGGGATCAAACCCAGGTCTTCTGCTGTGAGGCAAGAGCGCTAACTGCTCAGCCACCATGGTTAGACGGTGGGGACCCAGCTTTCTGCAGTTTGATAGTGTCTGACTGTTTATATGTCTATTCTATCATCTTCACCACAGGTGTCAAACATGCGGCCCGGGGGCCAAATCTGGCCCGCATAAGGGTCCAGTCCGGCCCTTTGGATAAATTTATGAAATGCAAAAATTACATTAAAATATAAATCATTTTGGTTCATGGTTCACATTCAGACCAATACAATCTCATAATAAATGATAAATATTCACAAGTTTTTTTGTAGATCGATTTTTTTTAATTTAGTGACACTAAACATATAATTTCATAGATTTCAAAATCTCAATAATTAGAACAAATATGAAAAATTGGAAATGTCTTAAGAGACTAAGTACAACTTTAATAATATTTCACCTATTACTAAATATTTAGTGAATCTGTAGATCCAGCGTGATCTATGAGTTACAATATATATGTGTAAATGTTAAACTAAAGCCTCATGTTTTCATAATGAAGTTTTCCTTTTTTTTTGCTCTAAAATAGAGAAAAATTTGGAGTTGACATGGTTCGGCCCACTTCAGATCAAATTTAGCTGAATGTGGCCCCTGAACTAAAATGAGTTTGACACCCCTGATCTACACTGTCGAGTAGCATTAAAAACTGCAGCTCTTTTAAAATGCCATTTCTTCATTCTAATCTGTCATGAAAAATGCAACCTTATGGAGAAAAGCAGGGAAATGACAGTTGTGGTGTTCTCTGTTTAAATGTGTGAAGTGGAATATGTTGAAATATAAAGAACTATCAGTGTAACATGACTGAAACAAACTAACAAACACTGGGACAAAATATACATCTGAACAAGTAGAATTGTTTCATCTCTGGTCCAAATATATCATCACATTTAACCCATGAACTCCCAAACATCCAAAACAATCTACTGATCTAAACTGTTCAAGAACCATGTATCTATTAATTCTATCAACCCATGTCAATAATTAGGGTAAACTTGTATTTTTCATGTTTTCATGGTCATCAGATATGACCATATTTGGATGTTGAGATGCTCTGTAGGTGCCATTGAAACATCATCATCTTCTGTAAAACTGATTCAAACCCATGGAAGTGGATCAAAGATGGAGGATTAAAATAAACACTCATTTTTCTGTTCACTTGTTGATAACTTTTCTTTATGGTTTAAAATCAGACAGAATCACCTACAGAGGAACTGTTCAGTCAGAGAGAAGAACTGATTTATAGACCATAGATCTAGAACGATAGAAAAGATCTGACCACTGGTTCCATTGGCAGATTTTTGACACAAATTAAGCAAAAAAACAACCCCCCCCCCCCCTCGAAAAAAACCTCTTGAAATGAGTCCTTTGTCGTTCCAGTTGCTGTAAGTGTTTCCGTCCTCATGTCTTGTTGATGCTCTTTTCAGTGTCTCACGTCTGCAAATGCTTTTCACATTCACATTTTCTACGCTCTTCAACATCCATTCAATCTGAAGAAAGAAACAAAAAACAAACAAATAAGCCAATAAAAGAATAAGAATGAAAAGCAGAGCAAATGAATGTACACTAAGAACCTCATAGATAGACACAGACAGACAGACAGACAGACAGACAGACAGACAGACAGACAGACAGAGATAGATAGATAGATAGATAGATAGATAGATAGATAGATAGATAGATAGATAGATAGATAGATAGATAGATAGATAGATAGATAGATAGATAGATAGATAGATAGATAGTCAGCGGTGGATGACCTATAGGTGACCTGTGACCTTTGACCTCTCCTGCTCAGATTCAACACACATCCACAGCTCTAATCATCTACAGTATCACATGTTTTATGTTGAGTTTTAACTTTTCCTTTAAAAGTTATTGTTTAATGGAAATGTTGCAACAAATGCCAGTGCATAAAGCGCTGTGGTGACAGAAGGTGGATGAGATGTGACGCCACAGTTTGATATCAGACGTCCTGACGCTCTGACACTGATTAACCCCTGGGTCGGCACTGGTTGACATTCCAGCCTTTACTGGAATCTATTCTGGAAAAAAAAGGAAAGAGCACGAGCTGCAAAGAAGTTCAGACCAGAGGTGTTCAAAGTACTACCATTGTGTACTGCAGTAGAAGTACAGCGACTGGTGTGAAAAAATACTCTGGTAAAAGTACAACTACTAATTCAACTGCTTTATTGAAGTAAAAGTAAAAAAGTACACCTTCTCAACTGTAATAAAGTCAAAAGTAAAACTGCATTTTTTTGTCATGGATTAAATAATATGTATTTAACCAGGAAAAACAGGAATGTTTCAAAAGTATCTAAAATAAAGTCTTTAACAGTATGTTAGTGTGTAGATGATGTGTCTGATCAGGTCACACTTACTCAGTTTTTTTGGGTATGGACAGAAAATGTAGGATTTAGTTTTTAAACAGATCACTATTTAGATGAAACATCATCATTATGACATAAAAAGGTCATATGTGAGATTAAAAAAAACATATTTATAAGATAAAAAGTCAAAATTGTGAGATATAGTTATACATATGAGATAAAAGTATAATTATGAGAAAAAGTTTAAATTATGAGGTAAAAGTCACAATTATGATATAGAAAATCTACATTTTTCTCCACTGATTTTCCATCTGAAGTGACTTATTTTTCATACTGTCACATCTGTTTAGTTTGAGTCTATTCTGAGAATATAAAGATTATAAAATACAGATATTTATATAAATGTAAAGAGTATAAAGTAAATACATTTATGTAAATATAAAGAGTATAAAGTACATACATTTATATAAATATAAAGAGTATAAAGTACATATATTTATATAAATGTAAAGAGTATAAGGTACATATATTTATGAACAAATGTGGGGAGTAAAAGTAAAAAGTTGCCCAAAAAAATTAATATTCAAGTAAAGTACAGATACCTACAAAGTCTACTGAAGTACAATAATGCAGTACTTTTACTTAGTTACTTCCACCTCTGGACAACAGTAGGATTAAAGAGTCAATGAGTTGTGTTTGGACACACATGTAGAATGTTCTGTGTGACACTGAAGGACAGGATGACACTGGTTTGAAACAGTTATCAACAATAAAAACAGTTATAAACACAACGAATGGAAAAAGGAATGATGGGAATTAGATGCTAAAGCTTCTACTCATTTCCAGTCATTTGTATCCAAGGGCTGTTTGTTGTTTGTTTGTTTTCTCCTTGTTTATTTGAGGGAAACAGGAGGGAAAATGGTGCTTAAAGAAAGCTGTTCTACATTTAGGGTGCTTTCACACCAACATGAGTTGTTGTGCACTAAACGGGTCCCTTTGGTGTGAACGCGAACTCGGGTCCAAACCATCGAACTTTGGTCAAAACTACCTGTTGTTCGTGGCATAGTTAGCATGACCACATTCCTGTAAATAGCGAGTCTCCTCAGCCTGAAATGACGAGCTATGCGTCTTCGGCGACTCCAACGCATAAGCACGTTGTTCTGCAGACGCAGCCTTGATTCACTCGCAAATTGGATATTTTGTTAGAAATGTTCAATACAGAGAAAATAATAAACAACTATCAGAACAAGTACCAATGTGTGAATGTGTCGCTCCATTTTGGGTCAAAATTGGCGCTTATTTCTACCGGAAGATAAATGAAACGTCAATCGAACAAACTTTGGTTCGTTTGCTGGTGTGAAAGCGGACCACATTAGAATCTTTCTAAACAGAGGAACAATTTCACTGGCTAGTGCAGAGCAAATAATCCAACTAGTGGTGTGAAAGCGGACTTAATGTTCCTTTAGCTGTACCTATATTTAGAAACATACTGGGTTAAGTTATTATTCCACTGGACTGGCTTTAGCATTAGCTCTAATGAAGAACTACTAGTTATCTCGAACATTTACAGTTAAATAACATTAGATCTGGGCCTTGTTTTAATAAATGATCTGCATATCTATGGGCCTTATTCACCCGGAATGTTCAAAAGATGTAGAGGGGTACACTTGCTCAAAGAGGAAAAGAATCGTACTGTGGACAGACCTTCCATCATTTCCCCAAAGATAAGACACTTCAGAGTGAATGGATCAAAAACATAAAAAAGGATCCTGGTCCATATTTCACAGTAAGATTATGTCATTGAAATGCATTAGCTAACACATTAGCTTAGCTTAGCAGGCTTGCATCAATGAGAAATAGCCATCTAATCAACCTAATGTCATGATGAACTCAGAAAATATGAATGTGTAATTACATAACACAACACATGTCATAGCAGGTGAACATTAAGTTTCTATTCACGCCTTATTTAGCCTCACCTTGGTTCATGGTCTCATTTACAAATCATGCCATAACATTGGGAGTAAGGCTAACGTAACAACTTTCCATCAAGTAAGGTTAGCATACTGTAGCATTTAGCAGCTAATGGTATCATACATCTCCTCAGAGGCTAATTTAGCTTCTGCTCTGCTATGTGTATTGTAGATGTAAGTAGATCTATGACAACAAACAGAATTTATAAATGCTATAAGTAAAATAACAAAGATACAGGCTATGAAATGAAGGTTGTTTAAGCTAACACGAACAATTGCATAATACCCAACTAGCTAACTGTGTGTGTAACCCTAACCCAAAATCATTATTTAAAACATTGCACATATGTTATAATCCATTAAAGCTTTCCATTAAGTTATGTTTGAATATAGAAGTCTGTAATTTCCACTCCCCCTCCTGCAAAGAATTAGGATTTTCAGTCCTGGTCCTGCCTGCACATTCCACAAGATTCAGACATGAGATGAAATGTGGTGTACAGAAGACCACTTCTGCTCGGGGGCGTGAGTCCTTCTGATCGAGGCTCAGTTCGTGGATGGTGTGAAGTCGGTCATGGCCCCATCGTGCCGGGGGTCGGGTTGTTTTTGGGAATGCAGCAGCGGGTGGCAAATTAAGGCTACATACCAGAGGGAGACCGATAGTCAACAAGTAGCCTAGCTTAAGGTAGTCCTTCGCAGTCCGTCCAGGGGATTCAACCTTGGCGGTCGCAGGGTCGGCCCCTCAGTGCTGGGAGGATCCCCTCACAGGACTTCCCCCATCTCACACATATATGATAGACAAAAGGAATTATTTATAGCTTTTATTTTAAACAGGGACTCCTGTGGGAGTGCTGGGCTCTAGTTGAATATTTATTTTAACTGACTCCATAGAAAACATAATCAAATACACTCATCTCTTGTGGTGATTTTCTAGTAGCACCTTTCATATAACAAACAGGGATGGTTTATGGCAGGTCGTCCAAAGATACTGAACCCTTAGTCTCCCAGTAGGACTGACAGAACCTTAGAAACCTACTGGTGTATGAGTGTGTGTGAATGGGTGAATGTGAGGCTAAGAACATATTCTTAGTCGTCTCCTCTGACATGGACAAAACATTTTTGTAAGAAAAAAGAGGAACAGTGTCTGTAAAATCAGTGTCTGATTTTTTAAAGCCAAACTCATATCAGTTTTTTTTTATCTCATAATTTTTTTACTTTTTATCTCATAATTTTGACTTATGAATTGAATAAATGTTTAATTGAGGAAAAACACATGTTTATTATTATTTTCGGCCATATATTACTTTTTTAATATAAAAATGTAACCATTAATGGATAATTGTTTGTTAATTTTCTAATGATAGATTCAGAATATTTTGCTCATGGGCCACTGCCTAGACCACCCCCACATTTTAAATGGCTGTGACGCCCCTGGTCACGTGGTATTGTGACGTGGATGCAGATAATCAATAACACAAACAATATTTTTTGGGTATGTTGCATATTTGTAACAGTAGGTGTTAAAGGGTTAATACCGTTGTGCTTCAGAGTGCAGCCTGTGCTTCCTGTCAGTGTACGTACGTGTTCTTCATAGTGTCTTCAGACTGTGATAAGAGTTTTAAATATGTTTAGGATTTTTCAACCCTTTTTTTCAGTGGATTTTAGCATGTTTTATATATTTTTATTACACATGTTTGTGTTTCTTTGTGTATTTTTGTGTATTTTGTAGGAAATGTAAGTAAAAAAAAAACCAGTTGACCCACAAAGTGTTTTAATCATGATTAATCCAAAGAAACCCTATGATTATGTAACGGACCACAGAGAACCCAAGTGCAAAACAGGAGGCGTGCATAAAAGTCCAAGCAGTACTTTATTCTCACACTACTTAGAAACGCAATACAGATAAATGAGGAAATGTCCCCTTTAAAGTCTCTCTGGGCTGGAATGTACTTATCCAGGCGGAGCACGGAAGATCTCCTCTGGTCCAGGAGCGAGACTGGATTCAGGTCGGTTCCGGTCCAAGGTCGGGGCTGGCGGCGGGTCTCGTAGTCGGGGTCAGGGCAGGCGGCGAGATGCGTAACAGGGTCCAGTCCAGGTTCAGTATCAGAAAAGGCAGGCAGAGATCACAGGCAGAAAACAGAGGTCGGACAGAAACAGGACTGGTACACGGAAAACAGGTAACATAGGTTGCGGGAAAATCAGAGGAACAGGTCATGATAATCTGGTGAAGGTTTCAGACCAGAATGTGGGTTTATATGCTCCTCACCTGATGAACACACCTGGGTCCATCAGGTGAGTCGCATAATCAAATCATGAAGGGAAACAGAAGGAGGTGAAATACAGAGAGAAACACAGAGCAGAAAAAACACGCAGACAGAGAAGAAAACAGAAAGTACAAGGTACAGAACATGACAGATTAATCTCATTAAAAATGATAATAATTTGACAGATCTAATAAAAGCAAATGTTGCATGAAATGGAGATAATTAATTTGATAATAACACAGTTGACCGACATAAATTGTTTTCATTGTGATTCATGATCATGACTTTATCAAATTAATCTAAAAAAAACCCCTGTGATTAATCTGATTAACAATTAGAATTAGAACTAAAAAAGTAAATGTTAAATTAAGTGTTTTTTTAACCAGGTAAATAATGTGATAACTAAGCCAATAATGAAATAATTTATTACCAATCAACCAAAAGTTATAACAAAATTGGTTCAGGAATTTCCTGATGTTATTATACTATTACATTTTTAAAAAAGGGCAAATTTATTACATTATCAGCTCCTACAAACGCTGTGATTACATGTTTAACCTTTTAATTTAAATATATAAGTATATAAAAACAATACCTGATGAATGAAGTGGCGATAATTCATTTGACGATAGCACATACAATAGGTGTAGTTTTTGGTATGTTGCATATTAGTGACAGTAGGTGTTAAAGGGTTAATACAGTTGTGCTTCAGAGTGCAGTCTGTGCTTCCTGTCAGTGTACGTACGTGTTCCTCATTGTGTCTTCAGACTGGATCCTTCTGCGCTCCATGGGTCCAACAATTGATTGTGTCACATTGTCATCTGCTGTGCATTTGTGCACTTAACATTTTTACCATCGCTTGCTGTTCCTTTACCTTTCGATATTCACTTGGGCATGGACCACCTCCAGTGGAGCACTCACAATGCACTCACACACACTCACACACACACACACACACACACACACACACACACACACACACACACACACACACACACACGTCCTGTGGGTTTCCTCCTGAGTGCTGACCTGCACTGCTCCTTTAATATTGGTGACAGCTAATACACTTCTAAATGATCAGTTATTATCTCAGGGGCCTCGTCCACAGGGCCCCACTGATTCCAAAGGTCATCCCTCTGTCTTCCACTATTGATCGGCCGGGCCTGTTAACGTGGCTGTGGGCCCGGCACAAACACCGGCATGTTTCCATCAGCCTCTTTAAAAGGCTCAGTGAATAAAGACAGGAAGCAGAATGGAGCTGCCAATAAGGAAACACTCACCATAACATGTACGGACGGAGCCACGCCACCAAGGAGACCACCGCCAGAGGACATGAAATATTAACACGCACCCCACTTCCACTTACAACTGAATAAAGATGCACAATATAACATAGTACTTTAGTGTCATCACACAATTGTGTCCTCTACATTTAAGCCATACTGTTACATTATGAATTAAATTTAATTACTGTTAAATTATACTGTTTGACCATCAACATATGAACACATGTGTGCACAATAGTCACATCGCAGGTTTATTTATTTATTCATTTTTTAAAATGTTTTATTCATTTGTATAATTTTTGTTTTATTGTTTTACTTATTTGTTTGATTTTTTTACATTTATGTATTTTTTTTTTTTACATTTTTATTCATGTATTAATTTGTTTGTTTATTTTATTTTTTGCTCTAAATTTCTTTTAAATTTGTATCTATTTATTTTTTAATTATTAATGAATGACCTTTGATTTTAAGTGTATTAAAGGTAGAGTAGGAGATCTTGGAAAACGGTTGCTGCAGCTATATTTTGGAAATAAACACAACCATTTGTTTATTTGAACAGGTAAAACAAAATAAGTAAAACATACAAAGTATTTAAGCAGAAATTAAACGGACACTTGGTCAGCCCACCCCTCAAAACCACGCCTTCAAAAACACATGAACGCGCCGCTGTCTGGAGCGATCCCAGAGGTTCATGAACATTCACCAGAACTCAACATCAATTATCATCCTAAGTAACAAAAGGAGAATCAACATTTGTCAGTTTGTGTCACATGAAGCTTAGTTAACAAAAGGTTTAGAAGAATGAAATGAACACATGAGAAAACTGTGGGCGACCTTAGGAACCTACTGGTGAATGAGTGTGTGTGAATGAGTGAATGTGAGGCTAATGAAGGTGGAACAACTATAGAAGTGAAGAACATTTACCATTTAGTTTGTCCAAATATGAAATAATCATAACGGTATCATCTTTAAAAACATGTCCACCTTAACATGGGTCTGAGCCCCTTTTCATTTTCATTTGACGCCAGTGCTGGAAAGTCATATCGACTCCCACCCTTGTCCTGTTCTGTTCTGTTCTCATCTTCCTCATGGCCGTAGCTTTTTCAAACACAGTTTTTATTTTGGAGGGGGGTGGGGGGGGCTGATATTTGATGGACGTATCCGCAAATCAATCATTGTAAAGATGATCAGTACAATGATTGTTCTGAACATGAAGTTTTTTTTGCAGATATTCTACTTCAGTGTGTGATATGGGATCATGAAGAGGTTTTGAAGCAATATGCTAAAATACATTTCCTTTGCTCACTTTACAAAATTGACCTTTAACCTGAATTTTGGGATACCATCATTTATAAATGACGGCTCACCCAGCGTTACCATGGTGACGGCTCACCCAGCGTTACCATGGTGACGGCTCACACAGCGTTACCATGGTGAAGGCTCACCCAGCGTTACCATGGTGACGGCTCACCCAGCGTTACCATGGTGACGGCTCACCCAGCGTTACCATGGTGACGGCTCACACAGCGTTACCATGGTTACGGCTCACCCAGCGTTACCATGGTTACGGCTCACCCAGCGTTACCATGGTGACGGCTCACCCAGCGTTACCAACACATGCTCCTTTGACAGTGGTTCATCACCTCCACTGGCTGCATACTGCATTCACACTAAATAACAGGAACCAGGGACCCAGAAAAAGATGGTCCATCTGACGAAAGATGGACTTTAGCGTCACCCACGTGGGGTTAAACCCGTCCCTGGCAGTGAATCTGAAGTAGCATTAGGATTAGCATCTAAAAGAGAAGTAGCTGCTGCACAAACAGGAAAAAAATATGGGATCGAACTGGTTCATGTGTCTTTGTGGAAATAGAGACTGTTTTTTTTACTGCATGATTTCAGAACAAGCAACGGCACAAAACCTAGCTGGATGTTACTCTGGTAAAGGTAAATACATACACAGCAAGTGTAGGAGGGGGGAGTGTTCCCTCACGCACTCTGAGCCAATCAGAGATGGCTCGTGACCGAATATGAGGAAGTACCGTTAAACTCTGTTGTTCGACCTCAAGTCATTTTTCTACCGTGAAAAAACAGCTGGAAACAAAACAATCCAGACGCTTTTTTGAAATAGAACCAACACACAATGTATTCAATAACAATGGAGAACACAATAATATTAATGAAATAACCATGGAATGACAGCTGTAATGTAAAAAACGATTCCTGATCCTGTACTGGTTTCATTTGTATTTGAGCTCTGGTGTTTACAGCCATATGGTGCCAAAGTGAAACATCTAAAGTTGGTTTGGTTTGTGACGGCGCTGACAAACAGACCTTGGTGAAGAAACTATTCATGTCCTAAAGCCTTTTCCTGACATTGTTCTGACGTAGCGCTGAGTGTGTTTCTGTTGGAAATGTGTGCAAGTCAAGGTTACTCTGAGATGATCTAAAAAAGAAAAAAACTCTTTGTCTCCATGTCTGTCTTCACATCCAACACTGGCTTTTTTCAATTTGATTAAGAAAAAAAACAACTACATTACTGTTTTCTTTTTCTGCTTTTTCCAGTTGTACGAGTTAGATGATGATGAGAAACGCAAAGAGTTCCTCGACGACCTTTTCAGTTTCATGCAAAAGCGAGGTAAGTCTGCACCTTCACTGGTTTAATGACACTGACCTGGACCAGGACTTCAGCTTTTAACACCAGGTTCCACTGTTTTTAACCCTTTAACATCTGAGACTTTAACAGTTACACAGTAAAAAAATGAAATAAAATAAGCAACAAAAATGAATAAAAACAGCCACAGTGATCAATAAAAACCAACAAAATTAAATAACAAACCGACAAAATAATAAGACACGACATGAACAAAGTAAGACACAAACGGAACAAAATTGATGAAAAATAATAAAATCCAAACAAAATGTAGAAAAATAAATAAAATAACCAACAAACAAAAACAGCCAAACTGACACAATCATATATCACATCGTAGTAAATCATCAGGTCTTGTTTCATCAACTGAACCCACTTTATCCTCACTAGGGTCACAGGGGTCACTGGGGTCTAATCCAGTTACAATGGGTGAAGGCAGGGTCAGAGGTCACCCTGTATGAGTCTCCAGTTCATCTCAGGGCTGAACATATATAGACAAACAATCACTGTCACATTCACACCAATGGACAATTTAGATTAACCAGTTAACTAGTTAACTAGTTAACCTATCAGTGCATGTGTTTGGATGATGGGAGGAGCCAGAGTACCTGGAGAAAACCCACGCAGACACGAGGAGAACATGTAAACTCCACACAGAAAGGTCTGGTGTGGGAATAGAACCAACAACCTTCTGTCTGTGAGGCACCAGTGTTAACTACTGCACCACTGTGACGGCCTGGACCAGGAGATGGTTCTGTCTGGACTCGTGACCAATGGCAAAATACTAGTGTCATTTCCATGGAGCGGTTTTGAACCGGCCGTGGAAATTTACAGCGGCTGTTGCTACTAGAATTAATACGACAAACTGGTGCTGGTAGTCAAGGCCACTGCTCGGAAATACACGGTTGTTGATGCCCAGAACTCGTTGCCCCCTCAAACATACCTACATAAACCCCAGCAACACAAACGGAACTACTACTGAACATCCACCACAGTGATGTATTCTTTAAGTACTAATTCAACAAGGAAGTAGACGACAGCGTTACTATGAACTAGAATAGAAAATGAGGAGGTCGTAGTTTTGGATATTTGGGTCTTTAAGGGTTCAGATCAGTAGATAGTTTTGGTGTGTGGGTCTTTAAGGGTTCAGATCAGTAGATAGTTTTGGTGTGTGGGTCTTTAAGGGTTAACCTGTGGTGGAGGTTCACATCCTGGTCTTCACAGGCAGTGGTCTCAGTGTCATTCATGGTCCTCTAATGGTGTGTTTTCTGGAAGGCTTGTGCTGGTGGCGTCTGTTTTTATTGGGAAAATAGATCCGTGTTTAGACCCTTGCATAATATGAGGAAGTTAACCACCCAGTAGAGAATAGAAGCCACTGCCACTCACAATGAGCTTCTATTTTAGGAGCATGGAGCTGGCGTGCCATGCTTTTGTTATTTTGAATTCCTTCTTCTGCACACAGTCTTTTATACGCTCACATCCATGGGGTGAGCTTTCTGCTTCTTGTTCGCTCGCCCTTGACCTACAACCGAGTAATATGCAGATGATGGTGTATTCTACAAACCATGACCTCATCTAAACTGTTAAAAAACCACAGCTGTCATGTATGTATATATATATATACATATATATATATATATATATATATATATATATATATATATATATGTATATAAATATGAAATTAATCCACAGCAACATTGTGATTATTCTGATTAAACATTTTAATCATTTCACAGGTCTGGTTAAAACATAGATATCGAGTAAAGTGAGGTATTTATTGAGTTTGTAAATTATTTTTATTAATATTGTTAACATTAACTCAGATTAATTCATTATCATTAATCTGATACATTTGTAACACAGTTGAATAGAACAGGTTCATATTTTTGCAGATGTTTTGGATATTTCGTCACAGTTCTTGGTCTGGTTTTTTTTCTGTATTTTAGAATAATTTTTTATATGCTTTGGATTTTTCATTGCATTTTTGTTCATTAATTATTTGTTAATTAGGTGGATTTTAGATGTTTTTTTCCGTCTGTTCTTTTGTAGTTCATTAATATAACAGTCATAAGAGTCAAGTATCCAGTTCAAAAACCACTGAACCCCGGACAAAGAAAAAAGTGACTCTTAAAAGTGCTTGAATTTGACCTTGACAACTGAACCATGTCATCAGCCTCGTCCTGCTGTTGGAACAGGAAGTGGGATTTAAACACTTACTACAAGACTCCAAATTACTGATCGATTCATATGGATTTTTCGAAGCCGATAAAGATTTTTTTTTCCTGTCAAATGAAAACAAGTGTCAGAAAATCTTCTTTACTTACATTTAGAAAATAAAAATAGTGACAGTTAAACTAATGAATCTGAACAAATGGACAAATGATTGTTTGTACTTTTTTGTTCTTTTTTATGTATTTTATCTTTCCTTTTTTAACATTTTCCATTTGTTGTTACTGTTCTTTTTCCTTTTCCTCTCCCTTCTCCCCTACTTTTTTCCCCCTTTTATTCTTTTTTCTTTTGTTCCTTTGACCTTTTTTCTCTTATTTTTCTTCCCTTTCTCTTTTTTATCTTTATCTCTTTATTTCCCATTGTTTTTTTAATGTTTTTTTTTGTTTTCTCCCTCTTTGTCCATATCAGCCAACGCAACAGGACAATATGATCGAAGAAAAAAACTCAATCTATGCTTCTGTCATGGACACAGACACACATCACACATCCAAACTATGCTTTTGTCTGCATTTTTTCCTTCCTTTTTTCAGTCTTTTCTTGTCATTTCCTTCCTCATTACCATGATGAATGTAATATCATCATACAGCCCCGTTTCACAGTTTTAAGGGGCAGTTTGAAAGATTAAAACAACATGAAGTTGTGTGAAGTTACAATAATTTAAAAGGCGTCCACTTTACAAAGCCATACCCGCATACATTAAACCCATAACCTGACTTGTGATTAAACACTTTAACCCATTGGAACCCACTTTTAAGGGCTTTATTTTTAGCTAAAACACACACCATCAATGCTGCTCAGTGACATCTGTGGCCAGATATAGAGCTCCTTCAAAATAAAACCAACCATGGATCTACAGCAGACATGTCCAAACCATTCCCAAAGGGCCGGTGTGGCTGCAGGTCTTTGTTCCAACCAAGCAGCAGCACACCAGACTGGACTCAATTAATGAACTGATCTCAGTCTTCGGAGAGTTGATTGGTCAAACTGTTTACTCTTGGTTGGTTGGAACAAAAACCTGCAGCCACACTGGCCCTTTGTGGAATAGTTTGGACATGCCTGATCTACAGTTTCATTCATGAATCTGCTTTTATTTTGTCACTTCCTGTCCTTCTACCTGCCCACACTTCCTTTAACTTTACCTGTGCTCAAACCCTGAAAAATCAGCAGACAGACCTTTGGTTGGAAGCTATAGACAGCATCTTAAGTGTCATTACTTTTAAAGTGTATTTAATGTCTTTAAAATAAATAAAACAGTGACTCTTTGGGGGGGGGGGGGGGGGGGGGTAAGGCCTGATGGCCCACCAGGTTCATAATGCACTATATATATATATATATATATATATATATATATATATATATATATATATATATATATATATATATATATATATATATATATATATATATATATATACCATATTTTACACAATACAGGTTAAGTGTTCTTCACTTCTATAGTTGTTCCACCTTCATGGTTCAAAGCTCTTTACATTAGCTTCACATTCACCCATTCACACACACTCATACACCAGTAGGTTCTAAGGTCAAAGGTCAGTCCTACTGGGAGACTAACAAAGGATTCAGTGTCTTTGTCCAAGGACACTTGGACATGTGGACAGTCAGAGCTGGGACGTGAACCACCAACCCTTCAGTTATTGGACGACCTGTTCTACCAACTGAACCACAGCCGCCCTTCAGTAATTTTCCAGTGTGCACTGGATTATAAGGCACACTGTCAATTAATGTTTTTTTTAGATTTGTTTTTCATATATAAAGCACTATAAGGCACATTAAGTGAAACAGTCAAACTTTATTAAACAAGTTCACAATAACTTTAATGAGTGTATTTATAATAACTAACAACCATGTTGTAGTTGAGTTGTAACAAAACACACTCTTATACTATTAAATCAAAGATTAAAAAAGTCCAAATTATGAGATAAAATGTCAAAATTATTCTCTTAAAATGTCACAATCAGGAGATGAGTCATAATTCTAACATTCATTCATTATCTGAACCCGCTTTATCCTCAATGGGGTCACGGGGGTCACTGGGGGCCTAATCCAGCTACAATGGGCGAAGGCGGGGTACACCCTGTATGAGACGCCAGTTCATCTCAGGGCTGAACATATATAGACAAACAATCACTCTCACATTCACACCTATGGACAATTTTAGATTAACCAATTAACCTATCAGTGCATGTGTTTGGATGGTGGGAGGAAACCGGAGTGCCCGGCGAAAACCCACACGGACACGGGGAGGACATGCAAACTCCACACAGAAAGGTCTGGTACGGGATTCGAACCAGGGTCCTTCTTGCCGTGAGGCACGAGTGCTAACCACCGCACCACCGTGCTAACCACCGCACCACCGTGCTAACCACCGCACCACCGTGCTAACCACCGCACCACCGTGCTAACCACCGCACCACCGTGCTAACCACCGCACCACCGTGCTAACCACCGCACCACCGTGCTAACCACTGCACCACCGTGCCTAATTCTAACATATAAACCCATATATAACACATAGTAAAACACACTCTTATTCTATATCAAACATATTCCCTGTAAATTGCTTTGGATCAAAACCTTTGCCAAATGCATAGATTAATTAATTAATTAATTCACAAGAACTGTCTAAATTGTTCACTAATAATATGGAAAATTGACAGATTTTTTTCACCTCAGTCTTTATACACACAGTGTAATATTATGGTATGTACAGTATGTTTTACTCTACACTATGGGGACTGTGTACGACCCAAACTCTCTTCCTAGTCCCTAAACACAACCAGGATTATTCCATATATAAAGTGCTCTGGATCATAACGCACACTGTCTTTTTTCAGAAAATGAAAGGCTGTAAAATGTGGTAAATAAATGTATGGTTATTGAAAGTGAGCGGTTGGCTGCAGACAGGTGCATGTGTCCAGTCCAGTGTTAGTTGTGTCCAACAGGCGGTGTCCACTGACAGCTGCAGAAACGCTCACACTGATGATCAACTAATGATGTGGTTAGGTGCTCACTTGGCTTTAGAGCCTGTATAGATTGTTGTTGGACTGTTCAATTAGACATTGATTTTGGACTTAGTGTAGGAGACATTGTCAGAGGCTGATCTCCAGCGTCGGCCTCTGACAAGTGTGATCAGAGTGGACTTTTCCAAATGTCCAGGTCAATGTTCCCTGGATACACGGCTGTCATTCACTGCTGAAGGAACGCACCCGTTTCACCACACACTCAAACATATGCTTTTCTAATGACACTGGACGAGTGGTTTTCGTATTTAAAGTCCAAATACGTACAGAGGAACTGTTCAGTCAGATAGAAGAACTGATTTATAGACAATAGATCTGAACTAATCTGAACAAGATCAGTTTAACTGGTTCCACTGGAAGATTCAACATTATTTATTTTTTGCTTCATTCAAGCTTTTTTCACACTTTATTCAACATATTTCTTTTATTCAATATTTTTTGCTTTGTTCAATAGACTTATTCCAACATTTTTTGCCCTTCATTTAATGTTCTTTCTGCTTAATTTAAGGTGTCTCTTTTTTAAGGTTTTTTTTTTTTTTGCCTAATTCAATATATTTTCAATTTCAATTTCAATTTTATTTCTAAAGCCCTAAATCACAACAAAGTCGTCTCAGAGGGCTTTACAAAATAATTGTATGCTTCATTTAAGTTTTTTTTTTTAGCTTCATTCAAGATTTTTCCTTTATTCAACATCTTTTTACATTAAGTTTAATTCTGACTCTTATTGAACCTACCCTGGTGGAGGTCTGTGCTCTCAGAGTGCTTTTCTAGTTAAACATGTTTTTATGTGTTGCTACATATAATTTGCAGGGACACCATACAATTCAGTAGGACATCACTACATAACAAAACAAAGCCAAAAAGAACCAAAAATTTAAAAAATAAAACAAAAACAGGACAACAGGACTGCTTATTAATGTAAATAAATATGCAGATAATAACCTGAAGAACATACGTAGGCCTCGTCTCAGTTAAATACAATTCAATTCTATTTTATTTATAAAGCCCCAAATCACAACAATGTCATCTCACAGGGTTTTACAGAAACACAATCAACTACAGAGATATATGAAAAGTCCCAAAGTCCTTAGACCCTCCCCCTGTCCTTAGACCCTCCCCCTGTCCTTAGACCCTCCCCCTGTCCTTAGACCCTCCCCCTGTCCTTAGACCCTCCTTGTCTACAAGAAAAAAACCTTCCAAACCCAGTGGGAAAAATAAGAACACTTGAGGAGAACCACACTGAAGGACAGATCCACTCCCATGGACGTCCATTTATAAATGAAGGGGTGGGGGGGCAGGTCCATCCATCAGACAGGTGAGGCTGAGGGAGGAGGTCTGGGGTCAGAGGTCAGCACAGGCCACAGGTGAGTCAGTTGTCTATGCTCCTTATGTGGATACTACTGTTGGGACAGATGATTGACTTCAGGCAGTGTTTAATGATGCCAACAATAGTCTGAAGAACACATTCAATTCAATTCAGTTTTATTTCGAGCACACAAAATCAACAAAACATCAATTAACGTGGTCAACATTTTTTTTTTGGTTTTGTAGTACAGCTTATAAACTCCCATCCCTCTATTACAAACCAATCATCCACTCGATGGTGCCTTAAAGCCACGGTTCTCAAACTGGGGTCCGCGGACCCCTAGGGGGACGTGGCGCATGTCCAGGGGATACGCGAAATTATTCACGGTTTTGTGTTTTGTTTTGCTGTTTTATTTTGAAATGCGGAAGTTTTATTTTGTAGCTGTTTGACGCTAGCTTGACTAAATTGAGACGGAGCGAGTCACAGGCTATTTTTAGCCACCCTGCAGCGAACATGGATCGATTTTTGTGTCCGCCAAGTTCCTCAAGAAGTGGTAAAAGAAATGACAATGAAAATGACAATGACAAAAACAAACGCCCTAACCCTAAAAAGAGAAAGTACATTGATAGTTATATTGAGTTTGACAAGCTCATCCCTCTCATTAAGTCTCTGTCTGTCTGTCTGTCTGTCTGTCTGTCTGTCTGTCTGTCACACACACACACACACGGTTTTGTGTGTCTTTTGTTCCGTTTATTATTTTAAAATTATTTAAAATTGTTGTTTCTGAAGTGTTCATTTATATTATAATACCTGAAAATGTGGCTGGTTTGCACAAAAGCACTATTAAAAAAGGTTATCATTGTTTCATAATAATCATTGTTGAAGTGGTTTTTTATCATTTTCAGTATCGCGAGGATGAGGGGGGACATGGAAAAATGTCACCCCTCCAAGGGGGACCTGGGCCAAAAAAGTTTGAGAACCCCTGCCTTAAAGCACAGTATTGTGACTGGTGCTCATCTGGACTCTACTACGTTCAGGAGTTTTGTGTTTTAGGTGCTAGCAGTCTTCTGAACAGGTACACAGTGCAGTCCTCCTTATTGCACACATCCTTTTCTTGCAGCCACAGTTCACTGCAGGACTGTGTTGCTTCTGGAAGGTTGTCCAGAGTGGCTGCCATCCTGCTGCTTCCTTGGCACAACCCCAATCAGAGGGACTTGGAAGTTCAGGGTCAGGAAGTAATGCATTGTTCCAGATGTTGGCCTGGTAGGCGGCACGCTTAATATGTTGCATCAAAGAGCCTTTATGGGTGGAATGTTCTCCAGGGAGAACTTTCAGAGCTGTTTCCTGGCTTCATTCACCTCCATGGTGTCGTTGGTACATACATCATACATCAGAACCCCACAGTGCTGGACTCATGACAGGGACAGTTCACTGACATCACCTGACATTTGTTAGATTTAGCCAAAGGCATCTGTCACTTCAGGCAGAGTCTTCCATGTGTCCCAGGAGGTCTTCTAGCCCCTCCTGACAAATGAGGAGACAGTGTGAGTGACCCTGAGAGTGCATGGAAAAATAGTAGAGTAGCAAAAAGTTCTATGTGGTAATTTAGCAATGTACAGCAAACTGGCGCCAGTACTAGGGATGTTAACCGATGACCATTTGACCAGTCGAATTAAATGTGATTACATTTTGGTGGTGATCCAGAAGAGATCCTGGTTTCTGGATCACTTTGAAATTTGACATTTCTGCACATGTAGAATACATTTCAAAGGGATCCAGGATCTCTTCCGGACCAAAATGTGACAATCCCAACACATCCTGAAAATGTCATCAAAATCCGTCCATAGGTTTTTGAGTTATCTTACTAAATAACGGACAGACAGACAGACAGACAGACAAACTCTGGCAAAAACATAACCTGTTTGGCGGAGGTAATAACAGGTTGTAACTGTCCATCAGTTTTTTTTTACACATAAACAGTCTACATAGACTGTTTATGTGTAAAGAAAACACATAAACAATTTATATTCACAAAATTAAAGGGAAAAACATGAGAAAAAGCAAATAGCAGTTCATGCTAATGCTAACTAATGGTTAGTTTATTGTGCTAGTACAACATTGACACTATGGTATGAATATATTTTTCTCTAGACCAGCAATATCATACTGGGTGTTTTCCTGATTTAGTGTCAGTCACAAGTCAACTTTATCCATTGTAAACATTAGGTTTCTACAGGTTAGCTTTTTAGCACAACCCTGTGTCTGTTGCACTTGCAGGTGTAAAAAAACACTGAAAATAATGTTGTTTTTCTTAAATATTATTTTTATTCAAAATATAAACTTGACTTCCTTCTTTTATAGGACGTACACCCTGGCACACAGCAGTACGATGACACGACTAAATAAATCTGTACAGACACAAACCTACAGGACACAAGTGAGTCACTGGAGATCATGTTGTCTACGGTTCAGTACAGTACAGCTCAGTACAGTACAGCTCAGTACAGTACAGCTCAGTACAGTACAGCTCAGTACTGTACAGCTCAGTACTGTACAGCTCAGTACGTACAGCTCAGTACGTACAGCTCAGTACTGTACAGCTCAGTACAGTACATCTCAGTACTGTACAGCTCAGTACTGTACATCTCAGTACTGTACAGCTCAGTACAGTACAGCTCAGTATGTACAGCTCAGTACAGTACAGCTCAGTACAGTACAGCTCAGTACAGTACAGCTCAGTACTGTACATCTCAGTACAGTACAGCTCAGTAAAGTACAGCTCAGTACAGTACAGCTCAGTAAAGTACAGCTCAGTACAGTACAGCTCAGTACTGTACATCTCAGTACAGTACAGCTCAGTACGTGGATCTCAGTACAGTACATCTCAGTACTGTACAGCTCAGTACAGTACAGCTCAGTACGTACATCTCAGTACAGTACAGCTCAGTACTGTACAGCTCAGTACAGTACAGCTCAGTACGTACATCTCAGTACAGTACAGCTCAGTACTGTACAGCTCAGTACTGTACAGCTCAGTACTGTACATCTCAGTACTGTACAGCTCAGTAAAGTACAGCTCAGTACGTACATCTCAGTACAGTACAGCTCAGTACTGTACAGCTCAGTAAAGTACAGCTCAGTACAGTACAGCTCAGTACAGTACAGCTCAGTACTGTACAGCTCAGTACTGTACAGCTCAGTACTGTACAGCTCAGTACTGTCCTGTCCTCTCATCCTCTCCCTCAACATATTTACTTTTGTCTCAGGTTACCGACATGATATGTGTTATTAAGAACAGGTTTGTATTATTTTGTCAGCAAACTTTTTAGATGCCATCTTCGTATAGTTAATAAACACTAATATTCAATGTTAAAGTGAAAAGGTGATCTGAATACTGTGACCAGATGACCGGGAAAAGTCCTGGTCCTCCCGTGTGCCAGTCCAGGCCTGGGTCATAGTACTGAGTTTAGTGGGTATGGACAGAACATTTATAAAGTACAGATATTTATATAAATGTAAAGAGTATAAAGTACAGATATTTATATAAATGTAAAGAGTATAAAGTACATATATTTATATAAATGTAAAGAGTATGAAGTACATATATTTATATAAATGTAAAGAGTATAAAGTACAGATATTTATATAAATGTAAAGAGTATAAAGTACATATATTTATATAAATGTAAAGAGTATAAAGTACAGATATTTATATAAATGTAAAGAGTATAAAGTACATATATTTATATAAATGTAAAGAGTATAAAGTACAGATATTTATATAAATGTAAAGAGTATAAAGTACATATATTTATATAAATGTAAAGAGTATAAAGTACAGATATTTATATAAATGTAAGGAGTATACAGTACATATATTTATATAAATGTAAAGAGTATAAAGTACAGATATTTATATAAATGTAAAGAGTATAAAGTACATATATTTATATAAATGTAAAGAGTATACAGTACATATATTTATATAAATGTAAAGAGTATACAGTACATATATTTATATAAATGTAAAGAGTATAAAGTACATATATTTATATAAATGTAAAGAGTATAAAGTACAGATATTTATATAAATGTAAAGAGTATAAAGTACAGATATTTATATAAATGTAAAGAGTATAAAGTACAGATATTTATATAAATGTAAAGAGTATAAAGTACATATATTTATATAAATGTAAAGAGTATAAAGTACATATATTTATATAAATGTAAAGAGTATAAAGTACATATATTTATATAAATGTAAAGAGTATAAAGTACATATATTTATATAAATGTAAAGAGTATAAAGTACATATGTTTATATAAATGTAAAGAGTATAAAGTACAGATATTTATATAAATGTAAAGAGTATAAAGTACATATATTTATATAAATGTAAAGAGTATAAAGTACATATATTTATATAAATGTAAAGAGTATAAAGTACATATATTTATATAAATGTAAAGAGTATAAAGTACAGATATTTATATAAAAATGTTGGGAGTAAATGTAAAAAGTTGTCATAAAAATAAATACTCCAGTAAAGTAAATATACCAATAAACTGTACTTTAGTACAGTAAAGGAAGTACTTGTACTTAGTTACTTCCACCTCTGTACAGACAAAGGCAGTGATGGTTCTTTTATGTGTTGATAAATAGACTTATTTCCTGTTGTCTTCGTCTCCTTCTTATTAATTGTTATTATCGCAGACGTCGACCATCAGCGCCTTTTCTAGAATAATTCAACTTTTGTCCCTAAACCATTGACTATAGAGCAGCATGTGGCAGAAGAAAAGGTCCCCTTAAAAAATGAGTGGACCTTCGATCCTTTCCACCCTTTATTATCAGTGTGTGCTTCATTACTGCCTCTGGAGTTTAACCCTCAACTCTACTGCTGTTTTTACTGCTGTCATTCAAAGTCTAGGGAGTCCATGCTGTCGTCTAAGCTTTAAAATCAAAAGAAACAAAAAGAAGAAAAAAAATAAACAAGAATTAAAAAATAAATCAGTACATAAATAAAAATACACCAAAAATAATTCAAAATAATACTAAAACAAAAAACAAAAAAAAATATCAACCTGATTCCCACCAGCTTGTGACCCATGGTACCCCACCACCCTCGCATGTGGGCAGGTAAAACCAGTCAAAAACTGTTTTTATTTTCCCCAATTCCCATTCATGAGGAGATGAACACCATGACTACAGACCCAGATGCCCCCCCCCCAACAAAGAAACAGACCCAGAAAGAAAGAGAAAAGGCCACATGAAATGACCACTGTTGATTTTAAATGTTCATTTGGTGATTTGAGCCTCATTTATGTTAGTGGTGTGGGAATGAGGGTCAGAGGTCACAACATCCAAGCTTTTTTTGTGCCCCCCCCCCTCTGTTTTTTTGATAAATCACAGCCTGTGTGTGTATATATATATATATATATATATATATATATATATATATATATATATATATATATATATATATATATATATATGAAGTATGATCATCACCTTTAAGAATGGTTAAATCGAGCATGAGACCCTTTTCTTTTCTGTGCAGAAGTGAAGTGTGTAAAACCACATTATTGTTGAACCTAAATGGATGTACATTAATAATATGTTCGCAAATAGAAGCCATTGACTTCCAGTGAAATGAGTTTTTCAAGACTCTTTCTGTTTGGACTCTTTAACGACAGATCTGATCATCTGTCTTTAAATGTTGGCTTTGTTAATTAGATTCCAGGGTAAATAGAAGCAGGGATTGATTTCCAGGTCTGTATGAGAGTCTGAAGTTGGTTTGACTTTGGTTTATTTAGTGTCCAGGCAGATGTTTGACTGTTTTTATAGTTATGGTCTGGATGAAGACACCTACCTCCTCGGTATAATCAATAGTCAACTGTTTTTAATATGAATTATTAAATAATTAATATGAATGATTATTCAATTTTAACTTGTCTACTAAACACAACAGGTGTCATCTATGTTTGTAATAAACTTTTAAAATTTTATATTTTTAATTGAATTAAAAATGTCAGAATTCTGACATAAGTCAGGACATGAACTTCCATTTAACTCCCATGTGTTGTTAGTGTCACAAGGAACAAATGATGACATTTTGGTGGTGATGAGGAAGAGATCCTGGATTCTGGATCACTTTGAAATTTTACATTGCAGTAAATGGAGAATCAATTTCAAAGTGAACCAAAATCCAGGATCTCTTCCGGATCACCACCGGAAGCTCAGTACAGTACAACACATCCTGAAAATTTTATCAAAATCCATCCATAACTTTTTCAGTAATGTTGATGAAAGTCACACAAAGTGGAAGCAGGTAAAAGTCATTTCGTCTACCGAATAATCCAACCTTTACCTCATCTTTTGTCTCTGAATACGAAAGACAATTCTATTTGTGAAAGGAAACTGAAACCTGAGACGTAAATAGTATGTACATTACTGTACATCAGTGGTCCCCAAACTACGGCCCGCGGGCCAGATGTGGCCCACCTCCACATTTGGTCCGGCCCCCTGAACAATACTAGAGCGCATTTAGATTTTTTTTTTTCATATGTGTATTTGTATTTGATAATAAAGTTGGACTTTTGCAATAAAATGTTCCTCAGTTTTGAACTATTTTCATTATTAACTATTAATTAGTGACTAGTTTAACAAGAACTTTGACAGACGCTCATATGAGTCATTTAAGTCGCAGATTCTGCTCTGACAACTGAGCTGAACCTGGACCTGTTAAGACCAAGAGGTTCATGTTCCATGGACTTTTTTTCTGTGGAGAACCTAGAGAGGGGTATTTGATTGTGGCTTTCTGGAAAACAATACATTTTTACATTTAGTCACTCCTGCAATGGTCACTTTTTCTGTTACAAACTGACCCTGACCCCTCATCACAGAAGGGAAACGTTATGTGACCCTCACAGGAAATAGTTTGGGGACCCCTGGTTTACATACTAGGGCATTAACGACTACAGTGTTTTTAAACTTGACTTATCCATCAATAAAGTCGAGTTAACATGTCGTGATGACATCATCACATTGTCAGTAGAGGAACAGCACAGACACATGGCAAAAAACCCCAAAAAAAAAAAAACCACAGACACACGTCTGTCCAGTAATGAACAATGTCCACTGACAACAAAACAAAGGCTAACGTTAGCAAAGAGTTTTCTGTTAAATTCAACTGAACATATGTCTGCATTTGGTCTGGACCCACGGCTCTAAAACTGGACTGTCCACACGTCTGTCACACGTCCTCTAGTTTTTATATGAAGCGCAAAAAGTTGAAGTCAGCGGCCGACAAGACGAACACCACACTGTCCACATCATGTTTGGGGAAAAAGTGTGTTGTCTTAATGTGTGTCGTTTGTGCTGCTGCTCACACTCAGGTTAGCTACGGATGCCTCTTCAGATGGCTGTGATGTTTTTTGTTTCATCTATTATTGTAATATACATCTAGTATTTCCTCACATGTGATGTGTGTCTGTCATTGGATTTTGTTTTGTCAGAACACCACAACTGTCTTACCTGCAGCAGCCACGTCTAGTTTAGGTCTGACTGTGTTTATGCACTGAGAGAGAGAGAGAGAGAGAGAGAGAGAGAGAGAGAGAGTAGAGAGAGAGAGAGCGAGAGAGAAAGAGAGAGTAGAGAGAGAGAAAGAGAGAGAGAGAGAGAGAGAGAGTAGAGAGAAAGAATAGAGAGAGAGAGAGAGAGAGTAGAGAGAGAGAGAGAGAGAAAGAATAGAGAGAGAGAGAGTAAAGAGAGAACGAGCAAGAGAGAAAGAGAGAGTAGAGAGAGAGAGTAGAGAGAAAGAGAGTAGAGAGAGAGAGAGCGAGAGAGAAAGAGAGAGAGAGAGTAGAGAGAAAGAATAGAGAGAGAGAGAGAGTAAAGAGAGAGCGAGCGAGAGAGAAAGAGAGAGTAGAGAGAGAGAAAGAGAGAGTAGAGAGAGAGAGAGAGAGAGAGAGAGTACAGAGAAAGAATAGAGAGAGAGAGAGTAAAGAGAGAGCGAGCGAGAGAGAAAGAGAGAGTAGAGAGAGAAAAAGAGAGAGTAGAGAGAGAGAGAGTAGAGAGAGAGAAAGAGAGTAGAGAGAGAGCGAGCGAGAGAGAAAGAGAGAGTAGCGAGAGAGAGAGTAGAAGAGAGAAAGAGAGAGTAGAGAGAGAGAAAGAGAGAGTAGAGAGAGAGCGAGCGAGAGAGAAAGAGAGAGTAGAGAGAGAGCAAGCGAGAGAGAAAGAGAGAGTAGCGAGAGAGAGAGTAGAAGAGAGAAAGAGAGAGTAGAGAGAGAGTAGAGAGAGAGAAAGAGAGAGTAGAGAGAGAGAGAGTAGAGAGAGAGCGAGCGAGAGAGTAGAGAGAGAGAGGGAAGGAGGGAGTGAAAGTGTGACTTGTCAACTCCTCCAAATGTAAGTCGTCTTATGTTATGGGAGTCGATGTGTCTGTTAATGCACTAGTTTGTACTGTACGTATCATTCCGTTGGCTGTGAAGGAGCTACCCATGATGCTTTTCATGAGCCTTTGACCCTCATTCATCACAGAGTTCTAACCATACACACGTAAAGGAGCCCCCCCCCCCCATAGCCCCCCCACCGCCACTGCCAACAGGAGACGACAAAAAAAGGAGGAGGCGGCTGAAGACATGTAAGTGAAACCCCACGAACCCCCCCCCAAAAAAAACTGAAAAAATATCCACCAACCGTACCATTATCCATGACCCACACACCCTAACCCACACCCTAACCCACACCCTAACCCACACCCTAACCCACACCCACCAAAGGTCTGTCAACAAACACCACTGAAGGTGAAAGTGACAACACTAACACAACGGTATGAAAATGACCCACATGTCTGGTATGAAAATGACCCACATGTCTGGTATGAAAGTGACCCACATGTCTGGTATGAAAATGACCCACATGTCTGGTATGAAAATGACCCACATGTCTGGTATGAAAATGACCCACATGTCTGGTATGAAAATGACCCACATGTCTGGTATGAAAATGACCCACATGTCTGGTATGAAAATGACCCACATGTCTGGTATGAAAATGACCCACATGTCTGGTATGAAAGTGACCCACATGTCTGGTATGAAAATGACCCACATGTCTGGTATGAAAGTGACCCACATGTCTGGTATGAAAATAACCCACATGTCTCATATCAAAATGACCCACATGTCTGGTATGAAAATGACCCACATGTCTGGTATGAAAATGACCCACATGTCTGGTATGAAAGTGACCCACATGTCTGGTATGAAAATGACCCACATGTCTGGTATGAAAGTGACCCACATGTCTGGTATGAAAATGACCCACATGTCTGGTATGAAAATGACCCACATGTCTGGTATGAAAATGACCCACATGTCTGGTATGAAAGTGACCCACATGTCTGGTATGAAAATGACCCACATGTCTGGTATGAAAGTGACCCACATGTCTGGTATGAAAATAACCCACATGTCTCATATCAAAATGACCCACATGTCTGGTATGAAAATGACCCACATGTCTGGTATGAAAATGACCCACATGTCTGGTATGAAAATAACCCACATGTCTGGTATGAAAATAACCCACATGTCTGGTATGAAAATAACCCACATGTGTGGTATGAACATGACCCACATGTGTGGTTCATTTAATGTTCAGTCAGTGAAGACACATTTACCCACTGACACTAATACATTAGATCTAAAATATAAACTTTTAACACATATTTCATCACTTTTTAAAGGTTTTAGGGGGTAGTAGTATTTGGGGCTTTTTACATGTAAAATTCCTGGTACAAAAACACTTCTGGAATTAATTCATTAATTTTGTAAGTATTGATACCAGTGTAGTAAATTTGAAAATAAAAGTATTTTAAAAATGTTAAAACAGTAAAGCATAGATTCAAGCACATTTTTAAACCGTAAAATTAACCGTCAGTACATATTTTTTTGTGTTGATGAAGAAAATGTTACGGTTGTGTTTGAGTGACCGCAGCTGCCGTAAGAGGTTTTTCTTTTTTTCGTTTTTTACAGTGTAATAAAGTAAATCTGCACTGATCTATGAAACTATTATATTTTGGGCCGACACAATAGCCAACCAAACAAGGCTGGAGGTGATAAATAAAAGGCTGAGCCATTGTCAGACAGAATCAGAGCAGGACAAGCCTCTTAAAACTAGATTTATGTGCATTCAATACTGAGGCTGATGTATTTGTCTGTGTGATTCCCTGAAAGAGATATCAAGAATAAAAGCGTTCCTTTTGTCAGCACTAACCATAGCCCTCTGCCATGGATCATTATGACACTGAGTGATGGCGGACAAACCCACTCTGCTGTTAATTCCTCAGCAGCTGGTTTGTAATTGGAACAATCTGGAACATGGTGGGCAGTAGTAGTAGTAGCGCAGTAATCATCTTTATGCTTGGCTTCATCGCTGATGTCTTCACTTTCACCTCCGAGCCGATAATGGGATGAGAATTTCTCCTCCTCATTGACGTTGCTCTTTTAACCCGTGAAATGAAGGATTAATGCAGTGTCGCCGTGGAAACCAACTGTTTATCTCCTTCTGTTCAACTGCCTAAATGACAAGCGAGCAGGTGGGAGAGCCAAGTGTCAGTCAGCGGCGGCTTATGAAGAGGAAGGAACGGCCAAATAAAGCTGTGGACAAAGATAATCGGACACTTTACGCACGTGCTCAGATCAATGTGACGACTGCGGTCCATGCACACGCACACCTTCAATAGTATTACTGCTGGAAACTGTGGAAACTGCTGCAAAATAAACACAAGGATGAAAATATATACACAATTACCATAGCTGGAAGTAACTGAGTAAAAGTACTGCAGTACTGTACTACGTAAACTCCTTTTATTAAAGTGTCTGTTCCTCTGTAAAAAATAATAATAAATAAACAAAAGAGGAAGAAACATGGAATAAAAGAAGAATAAAACACACTCATTACATTTACATTCACTTGAGAGGAATGACACTTATTACCTTTGTTCATAGAATGTCTAAGTTTTAAAGTCATATTTAATCCAGAGGTGGAAGTAACTAAGTAAAAGTACTCAGGTCTGTATACTGAAGGACATTTTGTAGGTATCTGTACTTTACTGGTGTATTCATTTTTCTGTAAACATTTGACTTTTCCTCCCTACATTTTTATAGAAATATATGTACTTTATACTCTTTACATTTATATAAATATATGTACTTTATACTCTTTACATTTATATAAATATATGTACTTTATACTCTTTACATTTATATAAATATATGTACTTTATACTCTTTACATTTATATAAATATATGTACTTTATACTCTTTACATTTATATAAATATATGTACTTTATACTCTTTACATTTATATAAATATATGTACTTTATACTCTTTACATTTATATAAATATATGTACTTTATACTCTTTACATTTATATAAATATATGTACTTTATACTCTTTACATTTATATAAATATATGTACTTTATACTCTTTACATTTATATAAATATATATACTTTATACTCTTTATATTTATATAAATATATGTACTTTATACTCTTTACATTTATATAAATATATGTACTTTATACTCTTTACATTTATATAAATATATGTACTTTATACTCTTTACATTTATATAAATATATGTACTTTATACTCTTTACATTTATATAAATATATGTACTTTATACTCTTTACATTTATATAAATATATGTACTTTATACTCTTTACATTTATATAAATATATGTACTTTATACTCTTTACATTTATATAAATATATGTACTTTATACTCTTTACATTTATATAAATATATATACTTTATACTCTTTATATTTATATAAATATATGTACTTTATACTCTTTACATTTATATAAATATATATACTTTATACTCTTTATATTTATATAAATATCTGTACTTTATACTCTTTATATTTATATAAATATCTGTACTTTATACTCTTTATATTTATATAAATATCTGTACTTTATACTCTTTATATTTATATAAATATATGTACTTTATACTCTTTACATTTATATAAATATATATACTTTATACTCTTTATATTTATATAAATATATGTACTTTATACTCTTTATATTTATATAAATATCTGTACTTTATACTCTTTATATTTATATAAATATATGTACTTTATACTCTTTATATTTATATAAATATATGTACTTTATACTCTTTATATTTATATAAATATATGTACTTTATACTCTTTATATTTATATAAATATATGTACTTTTTACTCACGTTTAAAGTTATGACTTGTATCTCAGATTTTGACATTTTTTCTTATATTCATGAGTTTTTATCTCAATTGTAACCCCCCCCTCCCACTAAATGTCCTGCCCAAACCCACAAAACTGAATACTGTGACCCGATCAATCAATATCATAATTACAACTTTTAACTCACATTTATGACTTTTTAATTTCAATTGTGCTATTTTGTCTCATAATTTTAACTCTCATAATTCTTAATTTTAAAAAAAGCAGTTTTGTTTTTAACTCTATTACAGTTATTACGGCTGATATTAACACAGTTCACCAGACAAACATGGCCTGAGGAAGAGGTTCATATAAACACTTTTGGTTCTGAACAGCCTCCAGTCCTGACACACATAAAGTTTTCCAGACACACACACTGCCAGAGGAGAGATGAAAAAAAGAACCAAGTGAACCTTTTAAAACATGGTCTATCTCCTGCTAAGCATTACAAACACAGGACACCCACGGCTAATTTGACACTAGCTAGTTTGGACTTCCCTCATCGTTAAACTGGAGCAGAGTTCTGAGTGACAGAAGGTTCTAGAGCCACGTATGAACTGTAGGAACTGTAGGAACATCAGGAACATCAGGAACATCAGGAACATCAGGATAGATGAATGCTGTTAACGGTCACCACTGCTGTTCTGGGTTTGTTCTGGGGCGGTGGTTCAGTTGGTAGAGCGGGTCGTCCAATCACTGAAGGGTCAGCCGTCCACATGTCCAAGTGTCCTTCAACAGATGAAAGTTGAGATGAAAGTTGATATGAAAGTTGATATGAAAGTTGTGATGAAAGTTGAGATGAAAGTTGATATGAAAGTTGATATGAAAGTTGTGATGAAAGTTGATATGAAAGTTGACATGAAAGTTGTGATGAAAGTTGATATGAAAGTTGACATGAAAGTTGTGATGAAAGTTGATATGAAAGTTGTGATGAAAGTTGAGATGAAAGTTGATATGAAAGTTGAGATGAAAGTTGATATGAAAGTTGATATGAAAGTTGTGATGAAAGTTGAGATGAAAGTTGACATGAAAGTTGTGATGAAAGTTGATATGAAAGTTGTGATGAAAGTTGATATGAAAGTTGATATGAAAGTTGTGATGAAAGTTGATATGAAAGTTGTGATGAAAGTTGATATGAAAGTTGTGATGAAAGTTGATATGAAAGTTGAGATGAAAGTTGATATGAAAGTTGAGATGAAAGTTGATATGAAAGTTGATATGAAAGTTGTGATGAAAGTTGATATGAAAGTTGTGATGAAAGTTGATATGAAAGTTGATATGAAAGTTGTGATGAAAGTTGATATGAAAGTTGTGATGAAAGTTGATATGAAAGTTGTGATGAAAGTTGATATGAAAGTTGAGATGAAAGTTGATATGAAAGTTGAGATGAAAGTTGATATGAAAGTTGATATGAAAGTTGATATGAAAGTTGAGATGAAAGTTGAGATGAAAGTTCAGATGAAAGTTCAGATGAAAGTTGATATGAAAGTTGAGATGAAAGTTGAATGAAAGTTGAATGAAAGTTGAATCAAAGTTGAGATGCTTTTTAGGCTTTTGTTGTGGGAGGAAGTGAAAGTTGTGATAAATAGTTGCAATTTTCCCTTTTTGTATCGAAATTAAGTTATATTTCAAATATTTAGTGACTGGAAAACTCATTCAAAGTCATTGTCATATGGTCCTCAAAACTACCTTTTATCCAGATGGAAAATAAATGATTACGTCGATTACAAAAATACAACGAAATATAAATATTTTTCTAAATGCACCTGTTGGTTCAAAGGTGAAAGTGCGTATGACCTCACAACACTACATGAAGCTACAGAATATAATATACATTTCTTAGCCAGTCAAAAAAACTAAAAAACATTATTACTACTGTAGTACTGTGTACTGTGTACTGTGTACTGTGTACTGTGAGGTAGAGGCAGAACAAAGACACTGAGATATGAAGACAACCTTTAAATATGACAAATAAAATATTACCTGGATGAAAAAAATGCAGCAAAAAAGTACCTTTCAAATACTGCTACTAGTGCATCATGGGTAAGGTAAAAGGCAGAAGGAGCAGCTCATGACGTCACAAATGATTGGTCACATTTTGCGGGAAAGTGACGGTGATTGGTTAAAAATGCAACAACGCACTGGATTCATGTGGATTGATTGAATTTGCGTTGAATTTGCAAATCACAACATCAGAGGGTCTGATTAGTGTGTGTGAATGGGTGAATGTGAAGCTAATGTAAAGGTGACTGTGAAGAATATGTTCTTCACTTCTATAGAAGTGAAGAACATTTATTTATCAGTTTAATTGGGAATGACCATTTTCACCTGGAATAGTTCACATGGTTCATCTGAAAGAAATGTTAAATGTTCTTCACTTCTATAGTTGTTCCACATTCATTAGCCTCACATTCACCCATTCACACACACTCATACACCAGTAGGTTTCTAAGGTCAAAGGTCAGTCCTACTGGGAGACTAAGGCAGAGTTCAGTGTCTTGCCCAAGGACATTTCGACATGTGGACAGCCAGAGACGGGACTCGAACCGCTAACCTCTCGGTCACTGGTCGACCCACTCTACCAACTGAACCACAGTCAGAGGAATGAACTTTCTCTGGGACTATGTCATTTAGAAATGATACTTAAAAAAACAGCTTTAAACTAGTAAAGGACAAAGTGCAGACCTCTACCAAGGCAGACCCCCCCCTCCCCCCCCACCAAAATCTAATAACTTGTTGATGTCTCCATTAATACCATACCTGGAAATGTCATCAAAATCCATTGATAACATTTTGAGTTATGTTGTACACAAACAAACAAACAAACAAGCCTTTCCTTTTTTTTTTTTTTTTTTTGTACACATTTGACATTGCGGTAAATGGAGAATCAAATTCAAAGTGATCCAGAATCCAGGATCTCTTCCGAATCTTCACCAAAATCTAATCGATTGGTCCTTGTGTCATTCCCAAACTACCCTGAAAGTTTCATGGAAAGTTGTTGACAGGTAGACGGATGGACGGACGGACACCAACAAAAACCTAACCTCCTTGGCAGAGTGAATATATAAATATATACTGTCATTTATAAATGATGGTACCCCAAAATAAAGGTCAAAGGTCAATTTTGCCTTAATACACTTAAAATCAAAGGTCATTCATTTTTTTTAATGAATTTCTTTAATAAGTCCCACAGAGGGTTAACATTTATTCTGAATTAAATCATGTAAGCAGGCCCATTGACCTTTGACCCCGTAATTGACACATACCGGAAAACACACACATTTGAACCATTGAATCAAAGAATGATTTTCTTTTTATTCTACAAAATTTTTCCTTCGTCAGTGTGGAACGTATTTGTGCAGACGGTGTTTGGAACAAAGGCTCATGTTCCACACATGTGAATTTGCAGAGTTCTATCCAGAGCAGGTTCTCAGACGGTGTGAGTGCTGCTCCACTTCACTCATTAACGTGAGTCTGAGTCCAGTCTTTTCTCCAACAAAGCGCTGTTGAGTCGCTGAGGCTTCAGACTTACTGCTGCTATTGTGTTCACAGCAGAAGGGAACATCAATCTTTTGTTTTAATAGTGTCTCATTCGTTCACATGCCAGCACTGCGAAATGAAGCAGTAATTACTGGCCTTAATTGATGTGGTTTTACCACCTCTGACAATACTTCAGTGCTCTCCTCCCCCTCACTGTAAAGGCCCCACTGCTGTTGTTTGCACTATATTTCTGCATCTATTGATCGCTATTATGGTAAATCCGATGGGCACAATGGAACTCTATCAGCAAAATGCAGGTTAATTATCTCAGGGTCAACCACTTGAGATAATAATCTTTACAAAGAGTCGGCCGTTCGCTCTTTATTGCCTGACATTAAATTTCAGATACAAATTATTATCTGAGCTCCTTTATTTTGCTAATCAGCCTGCAGACGAGCGTTCATAAAACACAATGACGCCTCATTTTACACACACTGTATTAGTAAAGTTTGAAAAAAGTCCACTCACTGTTTTCATTTCACCTCCACCTCTTTTGTTTTTTACCTTTCACCATATACATATATATATATATATATATATATATATATATATATATATATATATATATATATATATATATATATATATATATATATATATATATATATATATATATATATATATATATATATATATATATATATATATACACTGTAAACCCAGACTAGTTGACTTTACTCACGAATGGTGTAGAAACCAATTGCATTAGCAACGTATTAATTATTCATATTTTTGCATGTTTTGGGTATTTATCACAGTTTTTTTCTGAATTTTAGAAGAGGTTTTGAATATGTTTAGTCTTTTTAGAATAGAATAATCATAATTATTATTAATTGTACTTCATTTTTCATGAACAAACTCCTAGCATTCGCCTACTGTTAGCATTAGCCTACTGTTAGCATTAGCCTCATGTCAGTAGAATCCACGTCTAACATATGCTTCAGATTAATGTGTTATTTTAATCTGGAAGAGTTTGAGTGAAAAGAAATGTCACGGATCGGGGTGAGGTGAAGGAGGACTCCATTGCACAGTACTGAAGGGCAAAATAATTTAATAACAAAAGTACAACATAAAGACAAGACAGACACAACCTGGGAGTAAACGGCCAGAGTCCGTGGTGATGATGAGTGTCCGGGTTATGGTGATTGGGGAGATGGAAGACATTGACCGGGTTATGGAGGTGACATAGAAGAATGGTCCTGCACTGGCAGCTACAAGCCTCACCGCTTAAATAGTCACCGATTAGGAACGGCTTGCAGCTGCGCAGTGCAGGACCAGGTGAGTGTGGAAAATTGGGGGAAAGGTCACTGGAACGGAGGTCATGACAGTACCCCCCCCCTAAGGGGCGGCTCCTGAAGCCCCTAAAAAACAAAAAAAAAACAAAACACAACCCCCCCCCCGTTGTCCAGAGCTTCTCCGAGCAGGGCGGCATGGTAACCTCCTGGTCGGAGTACCCTCTGGGCAGAGCGGTGTGGCATCCTTCTGGGCAGGGCGGTGTGGAAACCCCCTGGGCGGAGTACCCTCTGGGCGGAGCGGTGTGGAATCCCTTCTGGGCAGGGCGGTGTGGAAACCCCCTGGTGGAGTACCCTCTGGGCAGAGCGGTGTGGCATCCTTCTGGGCAGGGCGGTGTAGAAACCCCCTGGGCGGAGTACCCTCTGGGCAGAGCGGTGTGGAATCCCTTCTGGGCAGGGCGGTGTGGAAACCCCCTGGCGGAGTACCCTCTGGGCAGAGCGGTGTGGCATCCTTCTGGGCAGGGCGGTGTGGAAACCCCCCTGGGCGGAGTACCCTCTGGGCAGAGCGGTGTGGAATCCCTTCTGGGCAGGGCGGTGTGGAAACCCCCTGGCGGAGTACCCTCTGGGCAGAGCGGTGTGGCATCCTTCTGGGCAGGGCGGTGTGGAAACCCCCTGGGCGGAGTACCCTCTGGGCAGAGCGGTGTGGAATCCCTTCTGGGCAGGGCGGTGTGGAAACCCCCTGGCGGAGTACCCTCTGGGCAGAGCGGTGTGGCATCCTTCTGGGCAGGGCGGTGTGGAAACCCCCTGGGCGGAGTACCCTCTGGGCAGAGCGGTAGCAGGAGCAACATGACTGGTCTGACTGAGGACCAAGGAGACTGATTGGGTGGGGTCACCACGGACTCTGGCTAGACAGGAACAAGACAAAAAGAAGAAACTGGCAACAGGCAGGGACAGGAAACAGGCAGGCAGAAACGAACAACAAGCAAGGACAGGGGACAGAAGCCAGCAACGGGCAACAAGCAGGGACAGGGGACAGAAGCCGGCAACGGGCAACAGGCAGGGACAGGGGACAGAAGCCGGCAACGGGCAACAGGCAGGGACAGGGGACAGAAGCCGGCAACGGGCAACAGGCAGGGACAGGGGACAGAAGCCGGCAACGGGCAACAAGCAGGGACAGGGGACAGAAGCCGGCAACGGGCAACAGGCAGGGACAGGGGACAGAAGCCAACCACGGGCAACAGGCAGGGACAGGGAACAGAAGCCAACCACGGGCAACAGGCAGGGACAGGGGACAGAAGCCAACCACGGGCAACAGGCAGGGACAGGGAACAGAAGCCAACCACGGGCAACAGGCAGGGACAGGGAACAGAAGCCAACCACGGGCAACAGGCAGGGACAGAGGACAGAAGCGAGCAACGGGCAAGAGTCAGGGACAGGAACAGACAGAAATGACCAACGACAGACCAAGACCGACGAAAAGACACAACGCCAGGCGACAGGACAACTAGCCAGAAGACAAGACAACTAGCCAGAAGACAAGACAACTAGCCAGAAGACAAGACAACTAGCCAGAAGACAAGACAACTAGCCAGAAGACAAGACAACTAGCCAGAAGACAAGACAACTAGCCAGAAGACAAGACAACTAGCCAGAAGACAAGACAACAAGCCAGAAGACAAGACAACAAGCCAGAAGACAAGACAACAAGCCAGAAGACAAGACAACAAGCCAGAAGACAAGACAACAAGCCAGAAGACAAGACAACAAGCCAGAAGACAAGACAACAAGCCAGAAGACAAGACAAAAAGCCAGAAGACAAGACAAAAAGCCAGAAGACAAGACAAAAAGCCAGAAGACAAGACAAAAAGCCAGAAGACAAGACAAAAAGCCAGAAGACAAGACAAAAAGCCAGAAGACAAGACAAAAAGCCAGAAGACAAGACAAAAAGCCAGAAGACAAGACAAAAAGCCAGAAGACAAGACAAAAAGCCAGAAGACAAGACAAAAAGCCAGAAGACAAGACAAAAAGCCAGAAGACAAGACAAAAAGCCAGAAGACAAGACAAAAAGCCAGAAGACAAGACAAAAAGCCAGAAGACAAGACAAAAAGCCAGAAGACAAGACAAAAAGCCAGAAGACAAGACAAAAAGCCAGAAGACAAGACAAAAAGCCAGAAGACAAGACAAAAAGCCAGAAGACAAGACAAAAAGCCAGAAGACAAGACAAAAAGCCAGAAACTCGGAACGCTAGCCAGAAACTCGGAACGCTAGCCAGAAACTCGGAACGCTAGCCAGAAACTCGGAACGCTAGCCAGAAACTCGGAACGCTAGCCAGAAACTCGGAACGCTAGCCAGAAACTCGGAACGCTAGCCAGAAACTCGGAACGCTAGCCAGAAACTCGGAACGCTAGCCAGAAACTCGGAACGCTAGCCAGAAACTCGGAACGCTAGCCAGAAACTCGGAACGCTAGCCAGAAACTCGGAACGCTAGCCAGAAACTCGGAACGCTAGCCAGAAACTCGGAACGCTAGCCAGAAACTCGGAACGCTAGCCAGAAACTCGGAACGCTAGCCAGAAACTCGGAACGCTAGCCAGAAACTCGGAACGCTAGCCAGAAACTCGGAACGCTAGCCAGAAACTCGGAACGCTAGCCAGAAACTCGGAACGCTAGCCAGAAACTCGGAACGCTAGCCAGAAACTCGGAACGCTAGCCAGAAACTCGGAACGCTAGCCAGAAACTCGGAACGCTAGCCAGAAACACGGAACGCTAGCCAGAAACACGGAACGCTAGCCAGAAACACGGAACGCTAGCCAGAAACACGGAACGCTAGCCAAAAACACGGAACGCTAGCCAAAAACACAGAACGCTAGCCAAAAACACAGAACGCTTAAACCAGATACACAGAACGCTTAAACCAGATACACAGAACGCTTAAACCAGATACACAGAACGCTTAAACCAGATACACAGAACGCTTAAACCAGATACACAGAACGCTTAAACCAGATACACAGAACGCTTAAACCAGATACACAGAACGCTTAAACCAGATACACAGAACGCTTAAACCAGATACACAGAACGCTTAAACCAGATACACAGAACGCTTAAACCAGATACACAGAACACTGGGCAAGAAAACACAGAACGGGACAGAGACACAGACCGCTTAAGCCAGAAACACAGAACGCTAGAAAGCGACACAGAACGCTAGAAAGCGACACAGAACGCTAGAAAGCGACACAGAACGCTAGAAAGCGACACAGAACGCTAGAAAGCGACACAGAACGCTAGAAAGCGACACAGAACGCTAGAAAGCGACACACAACGCTAGAAAGCGACACACAACGCTAGAAAGCGACACACAACGCTAGAAAGCGACACACAACGCTAGAAAGCGACACAGAACGCTAGAAAGCGACACAGAACGCTAGAAAGCGACACAGAACGCTAGAAAGCGACACAGAACGCTAGAAAGCGACACAGAACGCTAGAAAGCGACACAGAACGCTAGAAAGCGACACAGAACGCTAGAAAGCGACACAGAACGCAGAGACACAGAACGCAGGAACACAGAACGCTTAAGCCAGGAACACAGAACGCTTAAGGCAGATACACTGAACGCTTAAGCCAGAAACACAGAACGCTTAAGGCAGAAACACTGAACGCTTAAGCCAGAAACACTGAACGCTTAAGCCAGAAACACTGAACGCTTAAGCCAGAAACACTGAATGCTTAAGCCAGAAACACTGAACGCTTAAGCCAGAAACACTGAACGGGACAGAACGCAAGACTGGACAGACTTTAGACGGAACAGACAGGGGAAAACTAAAACAAAAAGGGTCCCTTCAGCACTGGCGGAGTCCAGATGGTGGCAGGACCATTCTGTCACGGATCGGGGTGAGGTGAAGGAGGACTCCATTGCACAGTACTGAAGGGCAAAATAATTTAATAACAAAAGTACAACATAAAGACAAGACAGACACAACCTGGGAGTAAACGGCCAGAGTCCGTGGTGATGATGAGTGTCCGGGTTATGGTGATTGGGGAGATGGAAGACATTGACCGGGTTATGGAGGTGACATAGAAGAATGGTCCTGCACTGGCAGCTACAAGCCTCACCGCTTAAATAGTCACCGATTAGGAACGGCTTGCAGCTGCGCAGTGCAGGACCAGGTGAGTGTGGAAAATTGGGGGAAAGGTCACTGGAACGGAGGTCATGACAAGAAAACTGTTAAAACACTTGATGTTGGTCGACTCTGGGTTTTTGGACTTAAAAAAATTACAAATAAATAAATTACAAAACATGCAAAAATCCACTAAAACATAAAACAGTGATGAAAAATCCGAAACATTCAAAAACTCTAATAAAATACAGAAGGAAAAAAACATATGTAAAAATATGAATTAACATGTTTATTCAACAGTTTCAACAACTGTTCACATTTTTAATCATATTGACGATGGATTAATCTGACTTATTTTCTTTCTTTACTCACTCGTTGCATTTATATAGTTTGTGTTTCTGTCAAAATTCTCAATGTTTATAAAAATAAATAAATAAATAAAGACTTCAGTTCAAGTATCCATCCTATAAATAATATATTTTAAACTCTTTTTCTTCATTACATGTGAATACCAAAGAGGAAAATGAAAAGTTATGTCAACTTTTCTTTTTTTTTTTCTTAACAGAAGTGTCAGACATTTGACTGGCTGCAGATAAATTGGTCTTATAAGAAGGAGCAAAAGCCTATTGATGGGAGGAACTAAAGTTAATGGAATTGATTGTGGATATTGTGTATGCTTTCTGCAGGGACTCCAGTGAATCGGATTCCTATCATGGCCAAGCAGGTGTTGGATCTCTACATGCTCTACAAGCTTGTCACCGAAAAAGGCGGCTTAGTGGAAGTCATCAATAAGAAAATATGGCGTGAGATCACCAAAGGCCTTAACCTCCCTACCTCCATCACCAGTGCAGCTTTCACTCTGCGAACACAGTGAGTACCCCGCCACCCCCCGAACCCTTAACCCACAGGTGTCAAACATGTGGCCCGGGGGCCAAATCTGGGCCACCAAAGGGTCCAGTCTGGGCCTTTGGATGAATGTGTGAAATGTAAAAACTATATAAATATATTCATTATTTTATAAATAAATGTGTCGTTAAAATCTTGTCTAACCAATAAAATCAAAGATTATTTAAAATCTTGATGTCATGTGATGAAACAAGGAAGTACAGGAGATGAGCACATGTTGGGTCACATGAGTGGTGTCATGGGAAAAAAAAACAAAAACATTTTAGTATTTTCATATGAAGAAATGTACAAATCTTTCTTTAAAACAGTTAAAAAGTAAAAAGAAAAAATCCAACGTCACTCAGAAAATAATGAGACTTAATTATCTTGAACCACATTTCATTTGTAGTCGTCCATTCAACCTTATGTTCATCAACTTTTGTGAATATATAATTAACATGAATATTTTTATGTATGTTTTTTAATGATTTTAGAATCATTAAATTAAATATTTTAAGTGTTTTTCAGTCAAATATGTTCATGGATAATGAAGACATTGTTCTTTTATCAATTGTATTTTTACATTAAGAATTCATGCAAAAATATAAGAATATATATATATATATATATATATATATATATATATCCTAATGACACAAAGTGCTTTATAAATGACAGTACCTTAAAATAAAGGTCAAAGGTCAGCTCTGTAAAGTGAGCATTTATTACCTTAATACAATTAAGATCATTTTTTCCCCTATAAATGTCCTTAAGGCCCATCGAGGGTTAAAGTAATAACTAGTGTCAGAGTTTGTTCGACTGTGAGAAATTATCTGAATTAATTGTTTGTCTTCATTAATTCATTCATTGCCAGACAACAAGCTTTATTGTCATTGGAAGGGGTAAAATGACATTCTGTTTAGTGCAATTCTTTGTAGCAGCCGCAACATTCAATATATACATATATAAATAAATATATACATATATAAATAAATATATACATGTATATAAATAAATATAAACATACAAATTAGGGTTGTCACGATACTAAAATTTCCAACTCGATACCGATACTAAGGATAATACTCGATACTAATTTCGATACTGGAGATGTGAGGGATTCTTTTAAAATGTCCTCCATGGACTGCTAAAAAAAGGTAGTGAGTGCGGGTGCAGAATAAATGCATGTCTATCTCTTGGTAAGTTAAGGTAGGTCTATCTTTTTGTTCAAGTCCTTCTGCAGTGCTAACTGTAAGACTCTTTATGGTCGAGCATTATGTGCGCGGGCGGCAGCGTATTGCATCATGTGACCACCGCGGACCCTTTGCGGGACTAGCAGCGCGCACGTCAAAAATGATAGGCTGACATGCTCACGGTGGCCTCCGTGGTGGTAACGTGATACTATGCGCTACCGCCTGGCTGCCGCCCGCGCGCATAAACGTTCGACTATATCGAGGCCTTTAAAAGCAAAGTTACATCGGATGGTCCAATCACAGACCTATAGAAATAGTGTATAGGTCTGTGGTCGCACTGGCGTCATCCCGTGTGCTGTCAGAGGCAGCTGGAGAAAAAAAGAGACTTTAACTTACACGCCGGCATTACGGCTGTGCCAGAGCTGACCGCGTTGATGCCTGTTTACAATTCTTAACGTTACCCGCTACAATAAAGCGGCGACGCGACATAAAAACAAAAATCGATTTTCCAGCAACTTAGTATCTAATTAGATACCAAGGGTCAATATCGATTTAGTATCTAAAATCGATTTTTTTGACAACACTAATACAAATACATATAGTAAAATAGTAACAAAAATAAGGTGCAGTTTAAAATGATAAGATTAGATACGATTACAATAAAAAAATCGTAAACATTTTTCCATACCTAGTCCCAGGACAATTGAAGTACCGGCAGGGGTCAGGAAGAGTCAAGGTTGACAACGTGCAAAAAAATCAGCCAACAGGGGATATGCATACCAGACAAGTACTGGACACAAACCCAAAACTAGAAAAATTAAAACACATTGTGAACCGACGATCAGAAACTAGATACAGAACGCTCATAAGTCACAACCACAGCAGACAAACTCAGACTGGGACAGAGGACTCACAGGTTTATATAGAGGGAAGAAGACCGCTGGAATGTATGAGGGTGAATTAACAGGAGGAGAAAAGACCAGGGACAGGAAGCAAGGTAGGACAACATAACAAAATAAAAGCTTCAAACACGAACAATGACAGAAAAAACAGGAAGACTGATAAGAATAGACAATGACACCAAAGACTAGATTGATTCATTGATTGTTATTTTTATTTTCACACAGTTTATCACTTTCTGATGAAGAGTCTTTGCTTCAAAAATGAAACACATTTTCCATCTGAATGGACATGTTTGGAATTCCAGGAAAAATCTGTTGATATAAAAATTGTGATTTTTGTGACTAAAGAAGAATAAAAACAGGAAATAAATATCCACTGAGGTTTTTATTCATTCACTTCATGAACTAAAGGGTTAAAAATATGACTGGTTTGACCCAGAGGGGACTACGTTTACATGATGTTTTTTTTATTTGAATTTAGAATATTTTATTCTGAATTAAATAATTCTGCATTAACCGTCCTGTTGTGTTCATTTGTCAGCAGTGGTGTTCCTGCATCACTTTGACCCAGCACATGTTTAATTATCCAAAACATGTCCCAAACTAACCCAAAACCCCTACCAAGAAATTATTGGTTTTAGTAGCATTAGTATTATTTTATAACTCCTCCACAACAACAGGAACTTTATGCAAAATCTACTGCATCAATTTTCAGGAAAGATGTGAGGTGGTCCAGAATACATCCCATTAAGTTATGTGAATGTAGGTCAAAGGTCAAGGTCACCAAAAATGTGTTTTCATAATGACCAGATAAAGGGCACACCAGTTATTTCCTTTTCATTGCTGTATACTCAATTTAGCATTTAGCTTATTTTTTTCTCTCACTGTTGATGTGCGTTGACATCAAAACCTCGTCAAAGACTCAGGGTCAAAGGTCACAATAACGGTCAAAATGTAATTTTGATATAACTTTTAAATTCCTCATCTTACAGATTTCCAGTGAGCACCAAAAATAAATGGTAAATGTTCTGCGCTTATATAGCGCTTTTCCACCTTCATGGTGCTCAAAGCGCTTTACATTAGCCTCTCATTCACCCATTCACACACCAGTAGGTTTCTAAGGTCTAACGTCAGTCCTACTGGGGGCCTAAGTCAGGGTTCAGTGTCTTGCCCAAGGACACTTCGACATGTGGACAGCCAGAGCTGGGACGTGAACCGCCAACCATTGGGCGGTTCACGTGGTTCACGGGTTCACGGTGGTTCACCCCGACCACTGGGTGAACCACCAGTCATTGGGTGACCCACTCTACCAACTGAACCACAGTCTTTCAATTCTGCACCTTAAGTACATGGATTTTAACCTATTGTTGACCCAAGAGGTCAAAGGTCACTGGGTCAATACCTAAAATCTATACTACTATAGATTTATAGGATACTACTATACGACTATAATAAAACAACCAGTGGAGATAGAGATGGATTTACCATTATTGACATTATTGATTTCAAAACAACATCTTGACCTTTGACCTTGTGTGACTGGAAGGTCAAAGTCAAGGTCACATGATTTGAAATGGTCATAATTGGAAACAGAGTGGTGATAAGAACTGAGTTACTACTGACATGATGACCTTTGACCTCAAACCCATAGTCTTACGTTTTGAGAAGGAAATGTTCATGAAGAGATCAAACTTCTGCAAGGGGGCGGGGTTTGTTGTGCCTGGAAACACTTGTTGGAATGTTTATGTCAAGCACAAACTAACTGTGTTTCTGTGTGTGTGTGTGTGTGTGCATGTTTTTGTGCGTGTGTGCGTGTGTGTGTGTGTGTGTGAGCAGATACATGAAGTACCTCTACCCATATGAATGTGAAAAGCGGGGTCTCAGTTCTCCTGGGGAGCTTCAGGCAGCTATCGACAGTAACCGGCGGGAAGGACGACGTCAGAGTTATGGCTCCGCCCTCTTCAACTACTCTCCTGTGGACACGCCCACTCTGCTGACATCACCAAAGATGCACATGCCCCACCTCCCCCTGCCCAATCACCACACTGGACACATGAGCCAGGTGCCTGTCATTAAGAAAGGTACGACTACACAACAACACAATAAACAACAACAACACAATAAACAACAACACTTTTTGACAAAGTCTATTCTATTGAAGTCATTTTACTGATAATATCACCAGAACACCAGGCAGAGGTCAGAAGGTGGGGGTCGGCCAAATGAAAATATTTAAAAACATGTGTGGTTCCATTGGTTCCATTGGTTCCATTGGGCCGTACATAACACAAGCTGTGAATGGAATGTCTTCATGGGGATTGTTCATATTTTGGACTATTTTTCTAAGCTGAAAAATGCACAGCTTTTTTTTTAAAATAAGTAGATCTTGTTCTCTCCATCAACACTAATACCACTGACCACAGCCACTGACCATAGCCACTGACCACAGCCACTGACCATAGCCACTGACCACAGCCACTGACCACAGCCGCTGACCATAGCAACTGACCACAGCTACTGACCATAGCCACTGACCATAGCCACTGACCACAGCCACTGACCACAGCCACTGACCACAGCCGCTGACCATAGCCACTGACCATAGCCACTGACCACAGGAGATAATGTCCCTTATTAAAGGGACTAACATTTAGAGGGATAAATATTCTTAGTTTTAATATCTAATGTTCAAGTATTGGTCTGTAAAACTATGGCATCTATGTTATATATAGGAATATAAAATGTATGTTCATAGCTTTAACACAATTATCAGGTCTCATCTCATCATCTGAACCCACTTTATTCTCACTAGGGTCACAGGGGTCACTGGGGGCCTAATCCAGCCACAATGGGTGAAGGCGGGGTCAGAGGTCACCCTGTATGAGTCTCCAGTTCATCTCAGGACTGAACATATATAAACAAACAATCACTGTCACATTCACACCTATGGACAATTTAGATTAACCAGTTAACTAGTTAACCAGTTAACCAGTTAACCGATCAGTGCATGTGTTTGGATGGTGGGAGGAGCCAGAGTACCTGGTGAAAACCCACGCAGACACGAGGAGAACATGTAAACTCCACACAGAAAGGTCTGGTGTGGGAATAGAACCAAGAACCTTCTGTCTGTGAGGTACTAGTGTTAACTACTGCACCACTGTGACGCCCAAATTATCAGGGAAGCCATCACAATTTTTGTAATTTTTAGATAGAAATAGTTTGATTTGGACTCATAGTTTGAAAGTATGAGCCCATTTGGCCGACCCCCATCTTCCTCTGCATGGTTTTGTCATGTAACGAATCTGAAGACCTAATGTTTAGAATAATGCCTTTAATACTGTTCAAGCATCCATGGGAACCCTGTGTAAGGATTTAATATGAACTAATACATGTATCTGAGTCACATGTGGATGTGATGAAACATGCTTTTTATAGTTGAAGCTTAATTTGGGCTGAAAACTAATTAGCATCAGCGCTTTTTTTTTTCTGTCATTCACTGGATGATTCACTTCCTCCTCCATGAAGACGCTCTCACACAACAGCACATGTTTTTCACTCATCACAACATCCTGATACATTAGTGTTCATATGTTCCAGATGAATTCCACAAAAGTTTCCAGAGGTGGTAAAAGTACTCACATTCTGTACTACAGTAGAAGTACAGCTACTTGTGTGGAAAAAAAAATACTCTGGTAAAAATAGGAGTACTGATTCAACTGCTTTACTGAAGTAAAAGATAAAAAAGTACCATTTCTGAATTGTAATTCATTAAAAAAATAAAGAGTGAAATGAAATTAAACGACATTTATTTAAGGAAAAGTCAGAAAAGTTTAAAAAGTCTGGAGAAATAAAGATTTTACAAGTGAGTTAGTGTGTAGATGATGTGTTTGATCGAGTCTATGAAATGTAGGAAAAATGGGGGATTAAGTATGATTTAAAAACTCATACTCCTCCAATTGTTTCCCCTTTGAAGTGACTTATTGTAAGTTTGAAAAAGTAACAAGTCTATTCTGAGAAAGTAAAGAGTATAAAGTACATATATTTATATAAATGTAAAGAGTATAAAGTACATATATTTATATAAATGTAAAGAGTATAAAGTACATATATTTATATAAATGTAAAGAGTATAAAGTACATATATTTATATAAATGTAAAGAGTATAAAGTACATATATTTATATAAATGTAAAGAGTATAAAGTACATATATTTATATAAATGTAAAGAGTATAAAGTACATATATTTATATAAATGTAAAGAGTATAAAGTACAAATATTTATATAAATGTAAAGAGTATAAAGTACATATATTTATATAAATGTAAAGAGTATAAAGTACATATATTTATATAAATGTAAAGAGTATAAAGTACATATATTTATATAAATGTAAAGAGTATAAAGTACATATATTTATATAAATGTAAAGAGTATAAAGTACATATATTTATATAAATGTAAAGAGTATAAAGTACATATATTTATATAAATGTAAAGAGTATAAAGTACATATATTTATATAAATGTAAAGAGTATAAAGTACATATATTTATATAAATGTAAAGAGTATAAAGTACATATATTTATATAAATGTAAAGAGTATAAAGTACATATATTTATATAAATGTAAAGAGTATAAAGTACATATATTTATATAAATGTAAAGAGTATAAAGTACATATATTTATATAAATGTAAAGAGTATAAAGTACATATATTTATATAAATGTAAAGAGTATAAAGTACATATATTTATATAAATGTAAAGAGTATAAAGTACATATATTTATATAAATGTAAAGAGTATATAACCCCAGCACTCCCAAACCGGAAACTAGAGCCCTTATTCGTCAAATGCGAACTTCTGCTCTGCGCATGTTTCTTCGTACTGTAACGTAAACAGGAACAGGAGCAGCTCAAGACATTGTAAATGATTGGTCACATTTTGCAGGAGAGTGGCAGTGATTGGTTAAAATTGCAACATCGCACTGAATTCACAGGGATTGGTTGAATTTGTTTTGAAGTTGCAAATCGCAACATTGCGAAATTCTGGAGGGTCTGACTAGCCTACATGTTACTGGTTCAAATTAACCAACCCCCTCCTCCAGTTGATGGCAGGTGTCCAGGATGACAGTTACTCGGAGCTGCAGCCTCTTCTTTCTTGTGACTTGTTTGTAATTGTAGTCACTGGACGGACAGACGGATGGACATCTGGTGGATCTGTGCGAACTATGAAACTGAAACCTGGTGG
>CM035791.1:1836201-1878701 GCA_020466265.1 Siphamia tubifer
CACCGTGTGTCCCCGCTGTAGTGTGGCCTGTGGCGTCCACCGTGTGTCCCCGCTGTAGTGTGGCCTGTGGTGTCCACCGTGTGTCCCCGCTGTAGTGTGGCCTGTGGCATCCACCGTGTGTCCCCGCTGTAGTGTGGCCTGTGGTGTCCACCGTGTGTCCCCGCTGTAGTGTGGCCTGTGGTGTCCACCGTGTGTCCCCGCTGTAGTGTGGCCTGTGGTGTCCACCGTGTGTCCCAGCTGTAGTGTGGCCTGTGGCGTCCACCGTGTGTCCCCGCTGTAGTGTGGCCTGTGGTGTCCACCGTGTGTCCCCGCTGTAGTGTGGCCTGTGGTGTCCACCGTGTGTCCCAGCTGTAGTGTGGCCTGTGGTGTCCACCGTGTGTCCCCGCTGTAGTGTGGCCTGTGGCGTCCACCGTGTGTCCCCGCTGTAGTGTGGCCTGTGGTGTCCACCGTGTGTCCCCGCTGTAGTGTGGCCTGTGGTGTCCACCGTGTGTCCCCGCTGTAGTGTGGCCTGTGGTGTCCACCGTGTGTCCCCGCTGTAGTGTGGCCTGTGGTGTCCACCGTGGTGTTTTGTAGAAGTTTCCCCCATTCAATGTTAATTCTTTCTTGGCCAAATATGCACATTAAAATATGTACCTCATATAAATAATGCTGCAATGAGATATGAAACTAATAGGTATTTAGCAAATATTTGGTGTATTTGAAAATATGATTTAGAAAAAGTCAGTGCCTCACCTGCCACAGGCCTCACTGCACGACACTGGGGAGGACAGTGATATCCCCTGATTTCCTGACTACGGTCAGAATAACATCAGGATAGGTTAACATTGGATAAGCTAGCAGTTACACCGAAGCAAATATTTACTTTAAAGGTGGCTGAACTACCTGCGGAGTGATATGGTACAGTGAATCTGAAGTGACAAAACCTGTTGCCATGGGCAGCGGGTGTTAACGGCGCAGCGGGCGGTTATCGAAAAAATCCACCCGCTGACGTCATTCAAAGTGAACAGGAGCTGCAGCAACGTTCTAGAACAGGGGTCGGCAACCTGCGGCTCTTCAGCCTCCTTGTAGTGGCTCCCGATGGCCGTGAAAAATAACCATGGAATGTTTTTTTTTTCAATTTTATTATCGTCATTATGTGTTCATTTTGTTGCACAATTCCCCTGGGGTTTTAGTTGATACCATCTAAATAAAGTTTATTTATTTATTTTATCACTTAAAATATATGTCACATCAACGTCAGCAGCCGTCGCCTTTACTTGCTGGCGGGACCATGGCGGGAACCCCTAAAACAGTGAGCATGAAAAGTGGCCAAAAAAGAAAAGTGTCAGAAGAAAATAGAGAGTTTAACGCAGCGTGGACATCTGCGTTTGCATTCACCGCCAATGACGCTGGCTTACCTGTGTGCTTGATATGTAGCCAGAAACTATCAAACAACAAAAAAAGTCACGTTGAAAGACATTTTCAAAGCAAGCATTTAGCATTTGCTGAAAAATACCCAACTGAAGATGAGCGCCAGAGAGCAATTTTGGAATTGCAACAAAAAGCTGAAGAGAGAAAACTATCTTTCAAAAAATGGATCAGCTCTCCACAGTCAACTACAGCTGCTAGGAGATCATAAAGAGGGGTAAGCCGTTCACAGATGGAGAATATATAAAAGAAACATTTATTCAAATATCAGAGCATCTATTCTCTGATTTTAAAAACAAAAGGAAATTGTTCAGAAAATTAAAGACATGCCTGTCTCTGCAAAGACAGACAGAGTCCATTAAAATGGTCCTGTCCATTTTAATGGAGCAAATATCAGTAGTAAGAAAATTGATGACATTAATTGTGACCCGCCACCACCAAACCAGGCATAAGTCGCACTGAGCCGTTCAGAGCTACAGCCAAATTTAGGCTGGAAGGTGATTTGTTATTAGTGTTTACACCTTATCAAAAAACGGTACCTTAACACCTCTATGTTCACTTCCTGTGGTCATTACATTGAAATCCAATCAATAAAGGTGTTTATTGAGTCAATTATTTAAGCGGTGACAAAAGTTCAGGTATTGCTGAGCAAAGACAAAGACGACTTCCACCTCTTTTCGCCGAACAAAACGATCTCCGTTCCGTGGGTAAACACCCAAGTGTTTGGTACGAGGTAAAAGCTTATATTGAATGTTCTGTCCAATGGTGTAAGCCAAATGATTATAATACGTCACACTTCTGTCCTATTATTATAATATATAAAACTTCTGTGACATGTCCATCAGAGTGTCCTTTAACACCTGTCAACAATTTGTGTCATTCATTCATTCATTATCTTAACCCACTTTATCCTCACTCAGGTCATGGGGGTCACTGGGGGCCTAATCCAGCTACAATGGGCGAAAGCAGGGTACACCCTGTATGAGACGCCAGTTCATCGCAGGGCTGAACATATATAGACAATCACTCTCACATTCACACCTATGGACAATTTTTAAATTAACTAATTAACCTATCAGTGCATGTGTTTGGATGGTGGGAGGAAACCGGAGTGCCCGGCGAAAACCCACGCGGACACGGGGAGGACATGCAAACTCCACACAGAAAGGTCTGGTGTGGGATTTGAACCAGGGTCCTTCTTGCTGTGAGGCACGAGTACTAACCACCGCACCACCGTGCCGCCCCAATTTGTGTCAATCGGATACAAATTATTATGCGTTGCTAAGGACTTCCTACCCCAAAACAGTCCAAAACTTTAACGGACAATATCTAAAAATATGCAAATTGTAAAATATGTCCAAATGTGGATATTAAAATGACCATAACTTTGGTTCTACTTGTGATAGAAACATCATTTTTTCACCATCTTAAACCTTAGTTTCCACTCTACCAAGATACACACATAACTCTGTTTGGATTTACACACACTTATGCCTGGTTTACTGGTGGTGGGTCACAATTCAGCTCAAGCATTTTTAATTGCCTGTGATGAGTCAAGTATGCAGGTACGCCAATGCTGATGGGCCGCGGGAAGAACTGATTGAACTCATACCGCTTAAGGGGACACACACACACACACACACAAAGGCCCCTGTTCTAGAAGGACGTAGAATAAATATAAAAAAAAAATTTTTGAAACATTGATTCCATTTGAAAAAAATAAAAATGAATGAATAAAACAAATAATTAAAAAATTATAATGTATACAATAAATAATAATAATTTCAAAATAATATAACAAATAAATAAGTAATGAATAATCTTTTTTTAATAAACATCTTTAAACCGTAAAATACATGTTTCAATATACACCTGTTTCCCTCATGATTTATGAGGACTTCCACAAAAAAACTAATGAATGTATATATAGGCCCACATCATTTCTATTTTACTAGCGGGGACCTTTATTTATATTTAACCCTTGTGGGGACCTGAATTTTGATCCCCATAGTGTCAGAGGTCCCCATGGTGTAACTGAGTAAACATATCAATGTCCCCATAAAAATAGGAATACACACACACACACACACACACACACAGTAGCAGTATAATTGTGATCATAAACTCATTAAAAACAGTCATTTGTTTGTCAGTGTTGAAGGTCGCTGGTGAATGAACTGTGCTTTTACAGTGTAAACCTTTATTCTGCTGTAGATACTTTCAGATACATGTGCATTGACTTGAGCTGCTTTCAGACTTAAATGACACTGTGTCTGCACCCATGGGTGGTGTGTCCACGGCAGTTAATAGCCCTGCCTGAGAAATAGTCCACCCGCTAATGTGCACATACTTCATCATATCACATGTGTAATTTGATGCAGAGCTCCACAGATGTTGTGGAGAAATAGTTTGAGCTGACAACAGCGTGTCATGAGTAAAAATCCCTGTGTGTGAGTGTGTGTGTGTGTGTGTGTGTGTGTGTGTGTGTGTGTGTGTGTGTGTGTGTGTGTGTGGCGGTGGCGGGGGAGGGGGGGCTCCATGACAAGCCATAAGTCTCCTATGACTTAATGATAGAGGCTAAAGGAAGAATAAGGAGTCTATCTGCTCAAGTGTGATATCATTTCTGTCTGCATCGCTGCCGCTCACGTATTAGTCATAATAGCAGCCTCTGCACGTGATACGTGATGGAAAAATGAGTGGGAATCTTTCTCAGGTTAATTCCCACGCTGGTCGTCTGACTCCGGCCCTCACATATAAACACTGTCATTTAAAGATTACATCCAAACACTATTATTTGTCTCCGCCCTCATGCACTTAGACAGATAAATGTGTGTTTACACATGGTTTGATATCGCAGCACTTCTCTCAGATCATCGCATGGCACTGACGTTTTGTTTTTAACCCTTTATAGACCACGTTTCCACCACAGGCTGGGTTCCACTGGGCTCAGTAGTGTTTCCATTAGAGGATAGTACTGACATTACAGTACCTGGTCATCATAGTGATAGTACTGACATTACAGTACCTGGTCATCATAGTGATAGTACTGACTTTATAGTACCTGGGTATCATAGTGATAGTACTGACATTATAGTACCTGGTCGTCATAGTGATAGTACTGACTTTATAGTACCTGGGTATCATAGTGATAGTACTGACATTATAGTACCTGGTCGTCATAGTGATAGTACTGACTTTATAGTACCTGGTCATCATAGTGATAGTACTGACTTTATAGTACCTGGTCGTCATAGTGATAGTATTGACTTTACAGTACCTGGGTATCATAGTGATAGTACTGACTTTATAGTACCTGGTCATCATAGTGATAGTACTGACTTTATAGTACCTGGTCATCATAGTGATAGTACTGACTTTACAGTACCTGGTCGTCATAGTGATAGTACTGACTTTATAGTACCTGGTCATCATAGTGATAGTACTGACTTTACAGTACCTGGGTATCATAGTGATAGTACTGACTTTACAGTACCTGGTCATCATAGTGATAGTACTGACTTTATAGTACCTGGTCATCATAGTGATAGTACTGACTTTACAGTACCTGGGTATCATAGTGATAGTACTGACTTTATAGTACCTGGTCATCATAGTGATAGCACTGACTTTATAGTACCTGGTCATCATAGTGATAGTACTGACTTTACAGTACCTGGGTATCATAGTGATAGTACTGACTTTATAGTACCTGGTCATCATAGTGATAGTACTGACTTTACAGTACCTGGTCATCATAGTGATAGCACTGACTTTACAGTACCTGGTCGTCATAGTGATAGCACTGACTTTACAGTACCTGGTCGTCATAGTGATAGTACTGACTTTACAGTACCTGGTCGTCATAGTGATAGTACTGACTTTACAGTACCTGGGTATCATAGTGATAGTACTGACTTTACAGTACCTGGGTATCATAGTGATAGTACTGACTTTACAGTACTTGGTCGTCATAGTGATAGTACTGACTTTACAGTACCTGGGTATCATAGTGATAGTACTGACTTTACAGTACTTGGTCGTCATAGTGATAGTACTGACCTTACAGTACTTGGTCGTCCCTACATAAGGAAATAAATGTGAACTCAACTGAAATTTAAATCAATTGGCGCTATTTAATTGCATCATCACCGTCAAACGATTAAAACGTAACAGTGTCGTCTCACAAATTAAAAGGCTTTTTAATATTTTTTACTGTCTGTGAAATAAAATAAAAAAAATATAATGTACTTGGTTCACGACTGTTTAACTGTTATTAACTGTTAAATAACTCTAGTCAGAGTTAATGTTTACCGTTACTGAACAGCTGTAGTTCTGTCAGTATGACGTCCAATATCATTCTGTCCATGTTTCTTTTAATCATAAATCTCTTCGTCCTTCGGACATTTGTCGACTTGCGCAGTGCATGATGGGATATAGTGCTTAGGTTAGTGACCATCAATGTCCACTACATTTCGCAGTTGATTGTGGGATACATAGTGATTTTAACCCTGTAAGACCCAAACATAGTAAAAGATAAATAAAATAAAATTCAACCACTTACATGGTGTTGTTGGACGTCTTTGGAGATGAAAATGAAGTGTTTGCAAAAAAATTATGTTTTTGTAAGGTTTTATGGTAACGTAATTTTATCACGTAGAGTCAAATGGGTAGTAGAATTTCCCGTAATTTACAGTAAAACAAACTAAGGGTTCATTTGTATGGTTGATTTCTTATTACTTAGCATCAGAACAGTATTTAACGGATAATAATAACAATATAAGTCATATTTTTATGAATGGCTACAATTTTCTGAAGATGGTCGTCCCCTCTTTGGAGTTTTGACGGTGTCCACCAGAATGATAGGATCAAGCCATGGTCTGATTTTGCAGAGTTTGTCTTATTTTTCTGTCTCTGATGCCGTCAATTGTTGACCAACTGCAGTGATGTAAACGCACACTGGAATCTGTTGCGTGGCATCACATCAGGAACAGGGGCGTACCGTGTGCCTACCAGCCATTTGTGCTGGGCCCATCCTGAGGTACATGCCCATCAGTTTGTCCATTTCTTTTGTATCAGTGTTTACAGATCTTCCATTTGCTTGAAGACTGTACTGATGATGTACTTTTTCTGCCAGCGATATCTGTCACAGAGGATTGCCATGTTTGGCCAGGTTGGCAAAGTGTTTACACTTTCCACTAAAGTAACCCATTTGCACATTTCACTAGTCACACAATACTGTCTGATTAACCTATTGTTTACTGAATATCATCCTAAAAGGAATATATGAAGCACTTCTTATAGGATGATAACGTTCACGTTCGTGAACATTCTCCCCTGTTCCACAACAATGCAATAAGCACCGCCCACAACTAACTGTTTGACTATGAATTAAGCCAAAACAATGGGCACATATACATACAGGATGAGAAACTAAACTGTTGAATGTGATTACTGTATCATTATAAGCAGTAGACAGTGATAGGCTATTGCAATATATTGGCCATTTTGCTACTACGAAGACCCAGTGTTGTAAATTTACAACAAACATACAATATGCTCTAATTTATAAATGAGGAATGCATTTCACAAAAACTACATATATACATGTTTTATACAGTGTAATGATCACCAAAAAAATATTTAAGACATTTTACTTACTTAAATCTGATAGATCTGGTCCAATGAAAGAAAGTGTTGTTGCTCAGCCAAAGGGACCTATGGGCCGGACTTGTATACAAATGTGCTATACAATAGCATTGTGAAACTGAACAATAGGACCCAATGACTATGTTAATGTGAAAAAAAACAAAAAAACGATTTTTTTTTTTTTTTACCTTTTTTTGGAAAAAAATTAAAATGTTGTAATTTTACGACACAGGGCCTTACAGCGATAAATAGATTATAAATAGTGATTATAAATGACCTGGTCCCTATGCAGTGACTATAGAGGGTAGAGGGTGATTTCAGACACAGACAATGTTTATATATATATATATAATTTGAGGTTCAATGGAAAACTACTAAAAATAGTCACTTTTTCAACGGTTAACACGGCTTCGTTTTTGAAACAGCATTTAAATGTATATTTTTTTATTGGGCCGAAGTTTTTGTGGGCTGAGGATTTAACCGTAAATTAAATGTACAAATGACTGGAGCATTTTTTGACACTTCTTTTCATCCGTCAACATCCATGTTTTAAATTCATCTGACTGTAGTAAAGAAAAACTGTCTCTCTATTACAGTTTTTGTGCTACAGTTTTAACTCCTTTTTTTCAAACCCAGAATAGTTTTTTTTTTTTTTTTAATCGGGCTAAAGTTTCTGTGGGTTGAGGATTCAACCATAAGTGCGACGTACAAACGGCTGGAACATCTTTTGACAGTTCTTTCTCCCAGAACTCTTTAATAAAGCTCTCCTTATCCTGTCACTCTCTGAATTATCACCAATACTCAAGCCAGCGCTGCTCTTGCTTCTTCTGTTCCCTTTCTAAATGCTCATATTGAGTTTTTCTCTCTCTCGTTCTCTGCCTCCTCTCTTGACAGATGATAGACAAGAGACTGCATTGAACCTGTCTACCAACGGCATTAGCAGCATCAACATGTCAATAGAAATAAATGGAGTTGTCTACACAGGTAAATAGAGGGGCCGTTTGCTGATGTAATTGCAGGCAGGAAATTCAATAAGTTATAGCAGCACCCTGGTGGTTAGTCCTCTACGCAATTTGATGTCTTTGCTATAAAATCCATCGTAATGAAGTGGCAGTCCAATAGAGTTAAAAAAGTTAAATATCTCAAAATTGGGCCTGTGGATTTGAGGTCAATGGGGCTTATTGTCTTACACTGCAGCCCAGGCTGTGTGTATAGAAGGAGGTAACTATAGTGGAACATGTGTGCTGGCCTCACATCACACCAGTGTTAACAGCCACAGTCCTGCCTTCATCCACTTCAGAATGTTACTCACTTTAAGGACATAAATACACTGGAATACACTGTAAACCCCAATAAGTTAGCAGAAATGTAAGGCAATTGATTGGCTCAATTATTTTAAGTTGATGAAACTTAAAAAATACAAGTTTCCAGAACTTAAAATGTAGATGCTTATTAAAGTAGAATTAAATTAAAACATTAATTATTAACTTAGTAATGGTTCTGTCAGTCCTACTGGGAGACTAAGTCAGGGTTCAGTGTCTTTGTCCAAGGACGATTGGACATGTGGACAGACAGAGCTGGGACGTGAACCTCTGACCCTTCAGTCATTGGTCGACCTGCTCTACCAACTGAACCACAGACGCCCCTGAATAAAATGACTGTGTTTAGTGATTGTCATTTTTAGGTGTGATATATATATATAAATTTTTTTTAATCATCCTTATTTGAAACAATAGAAATAACAGAACAATATTAACATTAATATTATTAATATTAATTCCACTCAGTTGAACCTCATCTATGTTGTTCAGTTCTGTTCACTTATATCCACAATAGTTCACCTTAATAAAAAAATATTAGTTGAAGAGCTTAAAAAGAAAAACATGTTACAACAACTGAATACATTTGAGTTAGTAGAACTATTAGTGAAACTGAATATATTTAATTATTCAGAACATTTGGGTTTACAGTGTAGAACTAACAGAAACCAGGGTACGCTGGAAAAAAAAAGCTACAAATATAAATATAACTAAGTGTGTTTGTTTCTCATTTTTAGTTCAAATATGTGATCAGATTAAAATCACCTTCAGTCAGGTACAAGAATTGATTCATAAACAATAGATCTGGAACTAATTGAACTGATCTGAACAATATCAGTTTAACTGCTTCCACTGGAAGATTTTTTTTTTCATTATTCAAGACAAATAAATAAATTAATTAATTAATAAATTAATTTGACCTAAGTTAAGATTCATTTTTGCTTTATTTAAGTTTATATATCTATTTCTGTCGTAATTCAAGATTTATTTTCTTGCTTAATTGAAGATGTTTTTGTTTGTTTGTTTTATTCAATTTAGTTTCTTAATTAAAGCCAAAACAACGTCAGTGTCGTCACGTAAACTGATCACATATGTGGACGACAAATGACAAACAAACACACACTTTGAGTTCAGTTTAGCTGTGTCTAGTATTTTCTGGTCTGATCACATGACCCCTCATTTCTGTCATTCATCACCTAAACCCCGCCCCACCCTCTGCTCCACAGGCGTCCTGTTCGCTCGGCAGTCGGCCATCGCAGGGATGACAGGACACCGCGGCAAACACAGCAACTGCCAGACTCAGGGAAAGACCAGTCCAGGTCTGCCTGTGCACCTCCAAGCCTCCTGCTCCTCCTCCTCCTCTTCCTCTTCCTCCTCCTCCTTACTCCACGGACACAGAAACTCCTCCCCCTGAGTTTCCTGTCCTTCATCATCCTCCTGGGGGGGCGGGGTCTCCTTTCAAAGACAACAAGCAGCCGAAGAGCAGCAGCTCGTCCGTAGTTTTCCACGGCGTCTTTTCCCTCCAAACCCTGTCGGTCAGTCAATAACCAAGTCCAAAGCTACAACATGTGTCCGTCCAGACCCCCAGCCTCGTACCGACGACACCTCCTGCTCTCCAGGCTTTGAATCACAGCTGAGTTATGGAGACGTTTAATGTCTGTGTGTTGATATTTGTCCGTAAAGTCTTTGTCTTCTCATCGTGGAACATCGAAAAAAGCATCAAAGACAAAACTAATCCTCCTTCATGTGCACAAATACAATCAGAACTACCGAGCCGCTGAACATCCAGACCCTGACCTTCTAAACCTTCTAAACCTTCTAAACCTTCTAAACCTTCTCCACTGTTCTTAGAGCCGATACCAAAGAAGAAATCCCATCCATGCTGTTGGACTCCCACGGTGTTCGACCACATGTAAAGCACAGAGGACTTCTGATTGTCTAAACCGATTCACAGAATGTTCGCATCTACTTCTATTCTTAGACTTACAGAAGTTCTGTTTTTACGATTTGGACCTTATTCGTTGATAAAACCACATCCTGTGCTTGTGTCATTTCCATTTCAGTCATTAGTTCTCTGTCATAACCATCCACACTTTGTATATTGATCAAATTAACCCTTACTGGAGTGATGATGATGTCATCACTCAGCGCCACTCGCATTCATTCATTGCGTTTGTTGCTGCTAGCTAAAGTTCTGTTACGCGACATGGCAGAAAAGTCACAGTTGGAGTTTGAAGATGACTTTGAAACCGATGGGCGTCCCAAAGTTTACGGATGAGGAGGGACGAGAAAGGAGGAGATAGAGATGCCCCGCCCACTGCCCTTATATGGATGTGGACAAATTCAATATCGTCGTAAATCTTCCAAATGACACCAAAATGAAATGTGTGAGTAAATGACATTGTTTTATCACTGACATAAGGTCCAGGTCATAAAATGGTAATATATATATATATATATATATATATATATATATATATACGATAATATAATAACAGCCGATGCTGTAATAACATCTGATAAAGTAATAAATGTGTCCTTTTTAAAATATAATTGTCTAATAACGTCATAACTGGCTAATAAGATTAAAAAAAAAAAAACAGTCCTGAAATGATATAAAAACTTTTGACCAATAATGTAATAATCAGTTACGTTATTGGCCTGGTAAAAAAAAATACATAAATCTTTGGCCTATTACATTTAAAAAAAATACAAGTATTACACTATTGGCTGTTATTACATTATCGGATTCTACAGAGTCCGACACAACAAACAACTTCAGTCACACCACATCCTCGAAACATTAAGGAGAACTGGACAATATTATACCAACAGTTCTTTTCCAGAAAACCAGCCAGCGAGCAAATTTACAATGATGCTAACAATGAAATATACTGTAGCTTCAAACACAACTAGGTAAAGTAAAGTACTTTATTTGTCATTATACATGTGTCCTCAGCATTTAACCATCATTTATGCCATTGGGGCACCTGTAAGGAGCAGTGGACACCCATGGGTGGCGCCCTGGGACCCACGTCCTGCTGTAGAACCAGACTAATGGTCAGAATCACCTGCTGGAGGATTTGACCCGAACAACTAGAAAACACACTGTAAAAAATTTACTCTGACCAAGTGTCATTTTTAGTCCAAATATGTGACCAGATTAATATCAGACCGAATCACCTACAGAAGGACTGATTTATAGACAATAGATCTGAACTAATCTGATTAAACTAATCTGAACAAGATAATTGTACCTGGTTCCACTGGAAGATTTTTTTTTTGCTTAATTTAACATTTATTAATTAATGAATTTATTTTGGGTAATTCAAGAATATTTTGTTTTTGCTTAATTCAAACAAAATTAAATAAATAAAATATTTCATTAAGCAAAAAAACAAACAACAAAAACAATTATGAATGAAGGAAAAAAATCTTGAGTTAGGCAAAAAAAAAACATAATAATGATAATAATTAGACAAAACAAAAAGATTGAATTAAGCACAAAAAAAAACTTGAATGAAGATTAACTGGTTCCATTGACAATGTTTTTTTTACTCAAGTCAAAAAAGGTTTTGGTGTCATATATATATATATATATATATATATATATATATATATATATATATATATGTATATATATGTGACCCACCACCAGTAAACCAGGCATAAGTGTGTGTAAATCCAAACAGAGTTATGTGTGTATCTTGGTAGAGTGGAAACTAAGGTTTAAGATGGTGAAAAAATGATGTTTCTATCACAAGTAGAACCAAAGTTATGGTCATTTTAATATCCACATTTGGACATATTTTACAATTTGCATATTTTTAGATATTGTCCGTTAAAGTTTTGGACTGTTTTGGGGTAGGAAGTCCTTAGCAACGCATAATAATTTGTATCCGATTGACACAAATTGTTGACAGATGTTAAAGGACACTCTGATGGACATGTCACAGAAGTTTTATATATTATAATAATAGGACAGAAGTGTGACGTATTATAATCATTTGGCTTACACCATTGGACAGAACATTCAATATAAGCTTTTACCTCGTACCAAACACTTGGGTGTTTACCCACGGAACGGAGATCGTTTTGTTCGGCGAAAAGAGGTGGAAGTCGTCTTTGTCTTTGCTCAGCAATACCTGAACTTTTGTCACCGCTTAAATAATTGACTCAATAAACACCTTTATTGATTGGATTTCAATGTAATGACCACAGGAAGTGAACATAGAGGTGTTAAGGTACCGTTTTTTGATAAGGTGTAAACACTAATAACAAATCACCTTCCAGCCTAAATTTGGCTGTAGCTCTGAACGGCTCAGTAGTGCAACTTATGCCTGGTTTCGTGCTGAGCAGTCACATATATATATATATATATATATATATATATATATATATATATATATATATATATTTATATATATATATATATATGAGATCTGTGTGGGACACAATTTCCAGTCCCACCCACATTGTTCAGTCCTGTTCCTTCCTGTTTTCCAGTCTCGCTCTTGCCCACTTCATTCACATGTGAGTTGAAATGCGGCGTACAGAACAGAGGACCTCTGCCCGGTGTCGTTCCAGGGCCTGAGTCTCTCTGATTGAGACTCAGCTCGTGGACGGTGTGAGGCCGGTATCTTCTGGGGGTCTTCTGGGGGTCAGGTTGTTAGTGACTGAGGATAAAAAGGTTATTATTATTATTATTGAGGATGTAAAAGGTTAACACGTATATAACCTGGATTCACCATTAACCACCACCCTGGCCCTTGGCCCAGGAACATGTATAATAGCATGTACTTAATACGGTGTCCGTAGTGGCTTAATTAACATCCCAACACAGAGAGTCGTCTACAGCTTTTAAAACATGTTTTTATTTTGTGAGACTTCAGTTCATCACTCACCCACGCCCACAGTGAGTGTGGGACCAAAATGTGTCCCGCACTGCTTTGCGTTGTGCCGTATACATCTTTTTTTTGCTTAATTCAAGACTTTTTGAAAACAAAAAAATTTAAAATAAATAAATCAATTTAAAACAAACAAAAAACAACACAAACCCCCAAAATATTGACTTAAGCAAAATGAATATATATATATATATATATATATATATATATATATATATATATATATATATATATATATATATATATATATATATATTTTATTTTACATTAAGCCAAAAAAAAAAAATCTTCCAATGAAAGCAGTTAAACTGATCTTATTCAGATTAGTTCAGATCTATTGTCTATAAATCAGTTCTTCTATCTGACTGAAGGTGATTCTGTCTGATTTTAATCTGATCACATATTTGGACTGAAAATAAAACTTGATCAGTTTTAAATGTTTACAGTGCAATGATGCTAACATTGAAATAAACTGTAGTTTCAGCCACAACTATCAAACAGTTTGTCCCATTACAGAACACTAGGCTTAGAATACATGCTACACAAATAAACTATAGTATAATAATAAATGTAGTAATAATCTGATCATAAGGAAGTAGGGTTTTTTTTTCTTTTTATGGAACAAATGTTGACTTTTAATCAATAATATCCCATTAATCAGCTGTTTCTATTGGCACTAACACATTTAATATGTCTGTGGGACATGACCTGCACCCATGTTAGGACTTGTGTTGTTGTTGTTTATGAATGTGAACAGTTGTAAACAGTCCATGTGTTTACACCTGTGGTGTTGATGGTACATGTAGAAACGCACAAAGAGCTCAGCCAATCAGCACGCTCCAAACCCTGCCAGTGTTTATTTATAACATTTACACAAACACTGATCAAAAAGGACTGGTTTAGTTTAGTTTAGTTTAGTTTAGTTTAGTTTAGTTTAGTTTAGTTTACTTTAGTTTAGTTTAGTTTAGTTTAGTTCAGTTTAGTTCAGTTTAGTTTACTTTAGTTTAGTTTAGTTTAGTTTAGTTTAGTTCAGTTTAGTTTACTTTAGTTGAGTTTTTTTCAGACTTCTGTGATCAATCATCGTCAGATATTCACAATCACAGTAAAATGATGTTGTTTGAAAGACACCTGAACCATAACCCAGGTTTATGTTTTAGACTAAAACTGAAAGGGAACATTTTCTACTATCTGTGTTTTATATGTGACTGAAACACAAGTTCAATTACACTGCCCCTCGAACGTCAAACATGAACCACCTTTGGTTTTTATCACAGGACACAGAATATTTATGTACTGAAAAAATATAAACCTGAAGTGAAGAGGATTAGTGTCATTTTAGTCCAAATATGTGATGAGATTAAAATCAGACAGAATCACCTACAGAGGAACTGATTTATAGACAATAGACCTGAACTAGTCTGAACCAGATCAGTTTAACTGGTTCCATTGACAGGTTTTTGTTTTTTTTTGCTTAATTCAAGATTTTTGATTAATTAATTTATTTTGTGTAATTCAATATTATTTAGTTTTTGCTTCATTCAAATACAATATAAAATCTTGATTTAAGCAAAACAAACAAACAAACAAACAAACAAAAATCAATTGTAAATGAAGGAAAACAATATGAAGTTTGGCAAAGAAAGACATTTTGAATGAAGAAAAAAACTATAATAATAAAAAAAACTGAATCTTGAATCAAGCAAAAAAACAGATACAAATAATGAGGCAAAAACAAAAAGACTGAATTAAACACAAAAAAATCTGGTGCCATTGACAATTTTGTTTCTTTATTTAAGGTTTTTTTACGTATTTATTTCATTTAATTATAATTTTTTTGTGCTTAATTCAAGATTATTTTAAACAAAAAAATACATTAAGACAACAGATCTGAAGCTAATCTGATTAAACTAATCTGATTAAACTAATCTGATTAAACTAATCTGATTAAACTAATCTGATTAAACTAATCTGATTAAACTAATCTGATTAAACTAATCTGATTAAACTAATCTGATTAAACTAATCTGATTGAAGACATCTGAACTAGATCCGTTTACCTGCTTCCACTGGAAGATTAATCAGATTAGTCTAATCAGATTAGTTCCAGATCTATTGTCTGCTGTTTGTGACTGAACAGTTCCTCTGCAGGTGACTGTGTCTGGTTTTAATCTAATAACATTTCTCTCACAGGTGCTTCAGTCAAATACTGCATGTGTGACTGTTTTTTTGTTGTTGTTTAATTTTATTTAGTTTTTTGTAAAGGCAGTGTGTTTCCTAATGACCTGGTGGATGTTAAACTAAAACATTTATGTTAATACTATGAACATGACATTTAAACCATGCTCTTCTCAGCCTGTATGTCAGACCAGTAATAATGTGACTGTTCTGGCTGCGATGCTAAAAACATTTACCAAACCTGTGCACATGCTCAGTGTGGCGCAGCTGCACCGACACAAAGAACGCTTTGTTCTGGAAGAAACCGTGGAACATACCAAGAAAAAAAAAGAACAAAGCGATCCTGCGTTATTGTGTCCACGAGGCCTTGAGAAGAAAACAATCAATCATCCACTGAAGAAATGAGCGTGACAGGAAAGGGTAGAGCACTGGATCTGTAGGTGAACACACACACACACACACACACACACACACACACACACACACACACACACACACACACCTGACGGCACCAGGAAATAGTCACAGCCATTTGACTTCAGTCTGCATACAATCAACTTCTCTGCATTTTCTTCTGTATTTGTTAATGCACTTGTGTAGAATATCAGAGAAGGTCTCACCAGGACCCAAACTCATGTTCTTCATTGTCACATTCAGTCAGATTTAATTTCTAATGGATCCAACCAGTAAAATGAAAACATAATAACCTATAAACAATGACAACTACACATTGTTGTCATTGTTTTAGTGCAAACAAAACAAACAAATTATTAAAATACTTAAAAATTATCCAAATGCAAAAAAGTGACATTTCATAAAAATATTCAGGTCGATTTTAACAATACTCTGCTTCAGTTTATCAATAGTTCATGTGTTTTTATTATGGATCAGTTCTTCACTGACATAGCCTACCCTAGCCCCGCTATCCCTATTCATTCCATGTATGGGTCTAGCAGTGCTTCATAGTCAGGGGAGGCGGGGCTAAAAGGTTGTCTTTCAAATCCTCTGTATGCAATAGGACGGTACTACAATCAATCAGTGTAATCTTTAGGATGACGTAGTTAGAGCGCCTGAAAGTTAGGGTGGACTAAACAAAATGGTGTGTGTTTACCATCCCAGAGTATGACGGGTGTTGACGGGCGGCTGTGGTTTGGTTGGTAAAGTGGGTCATCCAATGATCGAGGAGTTGGTGGTTCATGTCCCGCCTCTGGCTGTCCACATGTCCACAGCAGCCGTCTACTAGTGTATGAGTGAATGGGTGAATGTGAGGAATTGTAAAATGCTTTGGGCACCAACTGGTGAATGAAATGAACTGTATAATTACAGTCTGTTTACTATTATGGAAGTTAAAGGTCATTCTGCTGAAAAACACTGTTGTCCTTTTGGAATCTGATGGGTCACCCACAGTTACCATGGTGATGGGTCACCCACAGTTACCATGGTGATGGGTCACCCACAGTTACCATGGTGATGGGTCACCCACAGTTACCATGGTGATGGGTCACCCACAGTTACCATGGTGATGGGTCACCCACAGTTACCATCATAGAAAACAACAGAGAAACCAGACACTCAGAAAAAGTCTGTCCACTAACGTCACCAGGACTTTAGCGTCACCTACGCTTAAGCCCCTCCCCCATTGCAGCAAATCTGAAGTAGCATTAGCATTAGCATCTACACAGTAACTGCTGCACAAACTGGAAAAAAACTGGTTCATGTCGTCTGTGTGGAAATAAAAACAAGTGACATCACCAAACCTAGCTGGATGTTACTCTGGGATGGTAAACACACACAGAACCAGAGGGGAGGGGGGAGTGTTCCTTCACACAGTCTGAGCCAATCACAGATGCCTCAGTAGCGGACGTACTAGTCAGTCATTTTTCTAACAAAACAATGTTGGTTTTTTTTAAATAGAACCAACACACAATTAATTCAATAACAATGAAGAACAATATTAAATAAATAACCATGGAATGACTCCTTTAACGACTGTAAAAAATAATTTAAAGATTGTTGATGTTTTCTCACATTCTTTACTCAACTTTGATGAAAGGAAATCTACACCTGTTGTTGTTCTTCCGGTTGTTTCTCTGAATCGTTCCAGCGTCACTTTGTTAGGCCCGCCCTCTAACTCTATACATCACTGTGATTGGTCGACTAGTTTCAGGGAAATTTAGTCAAAAGTTACATTGAGTGAGATTAGACTACTACGATAGAACATTAGGTTTACTGATGCTAGGAGGAGCTAGCGCGGCTAGGCTAACAAAGACACTTAGTAGACCTAAACAAATATGACAAACTTGAAATGTCTGAAGAAAATTAAGCACAATTTGAACAATTTTCTTCTTCTGTTACTAAGAGTTTAGTGTCTTTGTAGAACTGATCCATAATAAAACACATAAGTTACGGCATGATATCATTAAAATTACACTTATTTTTCTTAAGAAACTTCAGTTTTTTCTGGTTATTCACATCTTTTTTTCTTTGAATAGTTTCTAAAAGTAAGTATTTTCATAATTTAATGGCGTCTTTTTTGTATTGAAACAGACAACAATTGGAGTTGTCATTATTTCCAGGTTATTATGTTATTTTTTACAGTGTAGATAAAATTGGCTGAATGTGGCCTTCAAAGAAAATGAGTTTGAGACACCTGTTGTGAAGGGAGGAAGGTGTGTTTTTTAAATTCAGTATGTTAAAGTATTTAACCCTTTCATGCATCCTGCTCACGACACTGCACAGTAATTCCACAGCTCTTCTCTTTATATTCATGGTTTTTTTGTTTTGTTCCATAACAACCAAAAACCAAAAACACTTAAGAATGGAAATAAATGTATTTCATTAGATTTAGATTTTAAAAGACACTGAATTTTTAACAATTTTTTTTTTCACGGAAATCACCATATTTTCCACACTATAAGACACACTGTCCATGAATGCTTTAATTTTTTTTGTTTTTTTTTCATATATAAGGTGCATTAAGTGAAACCAAACAGTCACAATAACTCCCAATATGGTTGAGTTGTAACACAGAACTAAACACACTCTTATTCTGCTAAATAAAACTTTTTAAAAATTCAAATTCTGAGATAAAAAGTAAAAATTATTAGATAAAAAGTAAAAATGATTAGATAAAAAGTCAAAATTATTCAATAAAAAGTCAAAATGATTAGATATAAAGTCAAAATTATTAGATAAAAAGTCAAAATTATTCGATAAAAAGTAAAAATTATTAGATAAAAAGTAAAAAATTTTCGATAAAAAGTAAAAATTATTAGATATAAAGTCAAAATTATTAGATAAAAAGTCAAAATGATTAGATATAAAGTCAAAATTATTAGATATAAAGTCAAAATTATTCGATAAAAAGTAAAAATTATTAGATAAAAAGTAAAAAATTTTCAATAAAAAGTAAAAATTATTAGATATAAAGTAAAAATTATTAGATAAAAAGTCAAAATGATTAGATAAAAAGTCAAAATTATTCGATAAAAAGTAAAAAATTATTAGATATAAAGTAAAAATTATTAGATAAAAAGTCAAAATGATTAGATAAAAAGTCAAAATTATTCGATAAAAAGTAAAAATTATTAGATAAAAAGTCAAAATTATTAGATAAAAAGTCAAAATTATTCAATAAAAAGTCAAAATGATTAGATAAAAAGTCAAAATTATTCGATAAAAAGTAAAAAATTATTAGATATAAAGTAAAAATTATTAGATAAAAAGTCAAAATTATTAGATAAAAAGTCAAAATGATTAGATAAAAAGTCAAACTAATGAGATAAAGCGTCTCCATTCCCAGTCACTCAGCACTTCCAGATATAATCCATATTTAAGACACACTAGGTCTTTAAAGTGCGCCTTACCGTCCAGAAAATATCGTACAGATCTGAATATTTTTTGTCCATTAATTCAACCATCTTCATAAATTTTCATAACGCCATGAAAAATATGTTTGTAAAAAAAAAAAAAGCTGGAAAAAGAATGAAAAGATGTAGGTTGAAAGAAATGAGTCGTGTTTAAGCCTTTAAGCCCTGATGTGTCAACAGTGATTTCAAATGTTCAGATAAATTCAACAGTTCCACTGACACTGACTTCATAAAGACATTTCATTTACACTGGGGGGGGGGGGGGGGGGGGTTAAACTCACAAATCTGTTTTGCTTTTTTTTACCAGAATTGAATTTTTTTCCCTCAGATTTATTCCCCTTTCTTCAGAGGTCTGACTTTAATTTTTATTTTACACTCAGAATAATTACTTTAAAATAATAATTTATAATCATGTCATTTTCTTTATATTTCCAAGGTTTGATTTTTTTTCCCTCTGAATTTTTCCCTCATTTGTCAGAATTCTGACTTAATTCTGACTTTTTCCTTTTTCTTCGTATTTCCATCTTTTTTTCCAGAATACATTTTTTCTTCAGAATTCTGATTTTAAAGCAAAAAACTGTATTTTTTTCCACATCAGAATTCTGACTTTTTCATATTTCTGCTTTTTTCTCTCCCCTTTTTTTCAGAATTCTGACTTAAATTCTGATTTTAAAGTCATAAATCCTTCTCTTTTTTTCTTAGATTTATGACATTTTCTTCACATTTCCATCTTTTTTCAGAATTCTGTCTTTAAAAGGTTAATATCATTCATGCATGAAAGGGTTAATGCACATGTGTGGAACGTCAGAGAGCTTCGAACCTTTTTATTATTATTATTACTCTTTGTTTTCTGCTTTCATGAGAAATTCTTTATTATTGTGAAGGGTTTTTATTATTAAGTATGTTAAAGCATTTAATGACAGATTTTTATTTATTATGTTTTCTATTCAAATCCTGAGCAGTCTTGCAGATGCTTCAGCTCTTTTGTTTGCAAAGCTTTTGTACGTTTTATTTGAATTTTCCTTGAATGCAGATACCTCACCAGTCTACTTGTGTATATAGTCATAGTAGAGTATGAATACAACATATACCTCATGAATTTCATTTATTTTTTATTGTACAGCCACTTGAAAAAATCACTGGATTTTTTTTTGTCATATTTTGTATGATTATACCAAAGAAGGGAATATTTTATTGACACACATCTACCTCATTTGTTATAGACTGTGCCAACAAACATGTTCACATTCTTAATTGCCAGTGAATTCATGGTGTTTCATATCTATGTGTTTGTATTGACACAAATCCCACTTCATCAGTTAAACAGAGATGATGTTTTTCCAAAAAGCTTCTTACGTTGGGTGTTGTGTCGACAAACCAGAGGTGGTAAAAGTACAAGTACAAGTACAAGTACTGATTTAACTGCCTTACCGAAGTAAAAGTAAAAAAGTACAACTTCTCAATTGTAATAAAGTAAAAAGTAAAACTGCATTTCTTTTTGCTATGAATTAAATAATACTTATTTAAGCAGGAAAAAACTGAAAAGTTTCAAAAGTATTCAAAAATAAAGTCTTTAAAAGTGATTTAGTGTGTGTTGATCAGGTCACAGTTACTCAGTTTTGTGGGTATGGACAGAAAATGTAGCAAAAATTTTAAACAAAAGTCACAATTTAGAAGAAACGTCATCATTGTGACAAAAAAAGGTCATATGTGAGATTAAAATAATAATAATAATGAGATAAAAAGTCAAAATTGTGTGATAATAAGTCAAAATTCTGAAATAAAAAGTAAAAATGATCTGATACAGTCATACATATGACATTAGAAATGCATAATTATGAGGAAAAAGAGTTAAAATTACGAGCTAAAAGTCATAATTATCATGTAGAAAGTCACGTTTTTTCTCCACTGATTCCACTTATTTGAAAAAGTAATGAGTTTATTCTGAGAATATAAGGAGTATAAAGTACAGACAAATGTAGGCAGTAAAAGTAAAAGGTTGGTAGAAAAATAAAGATACCTACAAAATATACTTAATTACAATAATGAAGTAAATGTACTTAGTTACTTCCACCTCTGCGAAATACAAGCCTTTCTGTAGGATATTAAAAAAAGTCCAAATTAAAAGACATTTAATTAACAGGACGAGGAAGACGACACAAACACCAATGGATGAAGATGCACAAGTTTAACCTGTTAGAAAACTAATACTAACACTGAAAAAATATAAATATGATCAAGTGCATTTGTCACATTTCTAGTTTAAATATTTCATCACACTTTAAATCAGACAGAATCACGAACAGAAGAAGTTATGAGTAAGATATAAACACTTATTTTGAAAAAATAGATCTTGAAAATCTGGTTTTAAGAAATGTTAAGAAGATCATTTACATGTGTTCCATTTGAATTTAAGAATTAAGAATTAAACACAAAAAAATCTTAAATTAAGTTTAGAAATTCTGCCAAAAAAATTAAGGAGAAAATAATTATTGAAACAAAAATCATAATAATAATATACAAATAATATAAAAATCACAATAATCAAGAATTTTGAAAAAAAAAATCTTGAATTCAGCAAAAAAAAAATCTTGAATTACGAAAAATAATAATAATATATTGAGCAAAAATTTCTTGAATAAAGCAAAACCAAACTTTGAATTAAGCAATATAATTATAATTGTTGAATTTTGCACACACACAAATTCTTGAATTAAGCACAAAACACTCAATTTAAGCCAAAAGTCAAGAGAATAATCATGAATTAAGTCAAAAAACAAAAACAAAAAAAACATGAATTAAGGAAAAATAATCTTGAATTTTGTAAAATAAATAAATGAATAAATAAAATAAGGAGAAAAAAAATATAAGAAAAATAATGATAATCCTAAAATAAGCACAAAAGATTCTTGAATTAAGCACAAAAATATCAATTTAGGAAAAAAAATCTTGAATTGAAAAGTCTTCAATTAAGTTTAAAAAATATATTGAAATACAGCACAAAAAAAATAACCATGAATTAAAGAAAGAAAAAAAATATCTAAATTTTTTTTCTTTTTAAATAAAATAAAATGTACCATTGGAACCAGGGACAATGATGTTGTTCAGATTACTTTAATCAGATTAGTTTAATCAGATTACTTTAATCAGATTAGTTTCATCAGATTAGTCAGTTCCTCTGTAGGTGATTCTGTCTGATTTTATTCTGATCAGATATTTAAACAAACATTTTGAAGTTTTTTTTTTCTTCATTTTTTACAGTGTATTAAACCAAATGTCTGTGTCATCACTGTTATTGTTCTGTCTACTTCCTGCTTCTTTCTGATTGGTCGGCGTTGAGTGACAACATTTATGACGAATCACTGGTTGTTTTAACCAAAGAGGTTTTCAAGCTGTGACATGCTCATATGATGGAATTTTTTTTTTTTTTTTTGGGGGGGGGGGTCAGAGCAGACAGAAGAAAACACAACAGGTTTGTCTGCAGAAATAAATAAAAAAAAGTCCATTCTATAATCAAGTACCATGTTTACTTTGTAGTTTAGCAGCAGTAGTTTTTACGACACTAACGCTTTATTATCTGTGTATGAAGCTTTAAATGTTTGTTTTTTCTTTGTTTTTGTTCTTGAATGAATCCAGTGCATTATGGGGGATGCTGGATTGTGGTGCTCAGGGGTTCAAATGTTCAAAAAAAAAAAAAAAAAAAGGTGAAAGGATTTTCCTGTTTTTGCCATTTGACTTGTAGCGCATTTAGAAATAAAACCTGCTTTTATCTGAATGAAGTGTTTGTTGTTTTTGACTCAGACTGAGTTTGATCCATGAAGAGTGTTTAATGACAACCTTTAAACCCATGTGTTCTGTGTGTCATCTGGTATCAAACACTACAACTACACACACACACACACACACACACACACACACAAACACACACACACACGTGCACTGGAGAAAAAAAATTATGCAAGATTATTTATTTCTTTTTATTTCTTCAGTAAAAAAAAAAAAATGTAAATAGATATTATTATTATTGTATATATATATATATATATATATATATATATATATATATATATATATACATATATATATATACACATCAGGGGTGGCCGCTGAACTTGTATCTTGGGTGGTCTCAGTGTAATTGTCAATAATCGATCAAATGTATCTTATCAAGGCGTGGTTATGAGGCTGTGACAAATGTTAGTTAAAAACAGATCCAGATAGTAGAAAGATTAGAAGATGTTGTTTACGCAGCTCCTCTCCACATGTCTGTGACGTTAACACTTCATTCACTATCAAAGCACATGCACCAAAGTCCAAACAACAACAATAGTAAAGTGTGCAGCGTTACTGTGCTTCCTATCACTATTGGACCAGAATATAGTTGGTATTTATTAATACTAAATAAAACACACACTTGTACACATCACTATTCATGAAGTTATTTTGGATTTAACCCAGAGGACCCGAAAGACATTTGTCTTTGAATATGTTGTTAGTGCTACCTAGTGGCTGCTTTATTTTTAATGTTCATTATGCTGCAGTTTCCTTTTACTTTAACTTTAACACAAAATAAATTTTAAAATGATACTATTAAAAATAAAATCCGAAAATGTTTAATTAACACATAAGTGTACTTAAAGCACTTTTCACATGTAAAATTACAGTGCTATACAAGGTTGTCAAAACAAGTGTATATATATATATATATATATATATATATATATATATATATATAAAAAAAGAAAAATAAATAAAAAAAAATAAAAAATAAATTTTATATATATATATATATATATATATATATATATATATATATATATATATATATATATATATATATATATATATATATATATATATATATATATATATATATATATATATATATATATATATATATATAAAAAAAGAAAAATAAATAAAAAAAAATAAAAAATAAATTTTATATATATATATATATATATATATATATATATATATATATATATATATATATATATATATATATATACACACACATACAAAAATAACCCAAACACAGGTAGGTCACTTAGCTAGTGCTACTAGCCTTCATATTTGACATTAGTCCAGCGGCTGTGGTTCAGGTGGTAGAGTGGGTCAGGTGGTAGAGTGGGTCAGTTGGTAGAGTGGGTCAGGTGGTAGAGTGGGTCAGTTGGTAGAGTGGGTCAGGTGGTAGAGTGGGTCAGGTGGTAGAGTGGGTCAGTTGGTAGAGTGGTTCAGTTGGTAGAGTGGTTCAGTTGGTAGAGTGGTTCAGTTGGTAGAGTGGGTCAGTTGGTAGAGTGGGTCAGTTGGTAGAGTGGGTCGCCCAATGACCGAGAGGAAAGGTTGGTGGTGCGCATCCCAGCTCTGGCTGTCCACATGTCCAAGTATCCTTGGACAAAGACACTGAACCCTTCGTTAGTGTCCCAGTAGGACTGACAGAACCTTAGAACCTACTGGTGTATGAGTGTGTGTGAATGGGTGAATGTGAGGCTAATGTAAAGAGCTTTGAACCATGAAGGTAGAAAATAATTATATAAGTGCAGAACATTTACCATTAGAATTGGTATTTATCTACACTATTTCTACAGCCCTTAAAAACTGTGAGCACTGTTCCCATGGCAACTAAAATGTTTTGCTTTGAGACTATTTCCATCATACACAATAGCTTATTCACCGATGTCACCAAGATTTGTTGACATTCAAACAGCACATGTTCTATAGGAATTAAAAAAAAATGCTCAGTCCAGTAGCAGTTCAAGCCTTTTGTTGATTTTAAAACACTATCTCACCGAAGAGACTTAAACTTCAATCTGATGGTAAGTTTAGCAACTGTAGCTATGAAATAAAAGCGTTAGCTATGAAACTGTCAATACTGTTAATTGTCAAGTTGTCATACACTAACGTTGCCACCGGTGTTTTGCTAAAACAGCTGATTAGCATCTAAGCTAATGTTCATAGACAGAAGAGCTGCATGTGTACGTTTGATTGACAGGTCGCCTACAGTGTCTGTGTGTAGGGTTGTCAAACGACCCTTAAATACGGAATCGTCCCATATTAAAAACAAACTTATGTCCGGTATTGATCTGAGCTTTTGCCATTGGTGATTATTTAATAAAAATCAGAGGTCTGTGAATCTGATGGGACTCGCCATAGCGTCCCGTATTTCCCCTCACTGAATTGGCAGCCCTGTCTGTGTGTGTGTGTGTGTGTGTGTGTATGTGAAAGAGAGAGAGACAGAGAGAGAGAGACAAAGAGAGAGTACAATTTATTCTTCTATATTAGTGCTTTATATGCAGATACTGATCCTCCTCAGACGATTGTCCATAGCATTCCTGTCTATTCCAATGGAATCCATGAAATTCGCATAAATCTTGCCGAAAGTAGTACAAAGTACTAAAACTATGTCCCAGGACATTACAGCTCACAAAACGCTAGCAATCGAAGTCTGTTCACATCTTCCGGCGGACGTAGCTTGCATATCTGTATGGTAATAGCGCCACCTAGGATTTGTAGCGTAAACTAGTCTATATCTTTAAAATCCTCCTTTAGGTCTTGGCCTTGAGATCCTTTACACCACTTATGATCCAAGATTTATCAGTTCCCTGGGTTTGAAAAAGCAGACATGGGAAATAAAATAGTGCACCTGCCTCACTGCACACAGCTAGCCATGGCGCCTTCTCATACCACGAGCGTGAAAACGACCGCATATAAGCTCGTCCTCTGTCCTGGGGGTCCTGCTCAATCCCCACATCTGGATGGTTAGGTCCCAGCTCCTTCACTCTCAGCTTCTCCTGCAGTGACCTCCTCGAAAAAGGGACAGTTTGAAGCGCCTTCAACAAATTTTCTTTCTCCATGTCTCTCGAATGTTGTTAACGCTAATCCAACTCCTAACTGCTGCATCAGAAAACGGCGTTCATGGTCCTTTACACATCTTTGAACATGATGACGTTCCATATTTTCCAGCCAATAAAGAACAGCCAGGCTGCTGGACTCACGTGCATGCGCCCCTGTGGCCTCCTATCAAATGCATTATGTCAGGTGTAGACTCCTGGTAGAGTGACTCTATGTTCACTTAATGGAGAGAAGGGTGGGCGCCCCGTTCAACGTAACAACTTAACGTAAGCAAAGCGTAACTGGTTTAGTGAATATGAACGATATCGTTGCAAAGGATTAAAGACAAATATCAGAACTATGTTAAATTAATACTTTAATAAATACCGTAATTTCCGGACTATAGAGCGCACCTCATTATTAGCCGCACCCACCTCATTCTAAGAGGAAAACCGATTTTGTACATACACAAGCCGCACCTGTATATACGCCGCATGTGCCCACATTAAAACATGTAACACAAACACAAAATTAACCCAAACCCGACTTCAAGTCCCGCGAATGAAACTGAATGTCCTTCATTAACCCTTGTGCGGTCCTTCGTAAAAGGCACACTGGCTGTGTCCTACAATCGGGTCTTAAAAACCCAGATTCCAAAGTTCAGTTCCATAGAATCATCACCCCACCCCCCAAGGATATATTACTGTTTTCAGTAGTAAGCAATGGCATCCTACAGTACGTATAAAAAGGTACATTTGTGAACCACCGGCTCTCTTTGACCCGAAGGACCGCACAAGGGTTAAAGTCCACAGTCCAAAAATCACAGCCGGCAAAATGAAGGGAAAATGATACTTAAGGTTTGATGCAGACCTGCAGAGTCCGGGTCCCGTTGAAAGTGATCCAAGGAAAAAAAAGTGTATATTTCCAAAGGTAAGGGAGGGAAAAATGTCCGCCTGCATCCACAAACAGGTGGCTGGTCGCCGCCTCGCCTCATCTATGGCAGAGTCAGCGATAACTTTAATCTTTGGCAGAGAGTTCAGGTCAAACTCCTCCGTGCCAACGTGCAAAAATAATCCACAGGGTCTGGTCGAGCCTCTGTCTTCTCTCACACACCGCCGCGGGTTTTTCTTTAAGCAACTTTTTACCCCCTGTACACCTGTCCGTCACCTTTACCGCTCCCACTTAAACCCGTCACCCTGCGTTTGTTCCGCCCCTCCTTTTTCATTCAGTCTTCCTCTACGCATATATTCCACCGGTCTAAATCTGACCTTTTCTACTCGAGCGCCTCTGGCGGCCGTTAGGAAAATTACATAAATTGGCCGCATCACTGAAAAAGCCGCAAGGTTGAAAGTTTGGGAAAAAAGTAGCGGCTTGTAATCCGGAATTTACGGTATATCAAAGATGTTAGCCTGTTCATTGAAATGTTTTGAGATCAAATTATGTTTGTTTTTTTTCCACGTCCACCAGGGAGCGGCGCTCAAGTGGACCAGCCGCCACTGATATACATACATACATACATACAGTGGTACCTCTACTTACGAAAGACCCAGCTAACAAATAATCCAAGTCAGAAAAAAAACAAAATTTTTTTGTCTCGGAATGTGAAAGAAAATTCCATTTTGCAAAAGGAAATGGAAACCCCAGAAATACTATGTACATTATTGTACGTAACTACGTCATGTACATACTATATGTATCATCCCATTGGTTATGAGGGAGCTACCCATGATGCATTTCCTGAGGCTTTGACCCTTATTCAGTTCTAACCATATATGTGTAAAGGACAGAGCTACTGCTGTCCTGTGATTCACGGAAAGTTCATGGTACTAAAACACTTCTGGCATGAATTAATTTCATAAGTAGAGGTACCACTGTGTGTGTGTGTGTGTATATATATATGGGCCATTCTACCGAAAGTGAGCAAACTGCTGTCCCATACTAAAAAAACTATAAAACTAATCAATTAAGAATTCAGACTTTAAATAGTTACTAAGATCATCTTATGATCTATTAAACCCACAAAACAGCAAATATATACTAATAAGCTAAATATATAAAAAAGCATCATTTATATGCCTAGACAGTGCACTTTCTATAAGGAATGAGTTGTCCCAAAACCAAAGCCCTAAATTTCAACCTATGAAAACAATACTTTACAGATTTTTGTATTTTTTTTAAATGATGTTTTGTAAAATATCTTGTTGGTTTCTTTAAAACAGCATTGAAAAGATTTGGATGCTTTGTGGGTTTATTTTTTAAATTGGAAAAGATCATTCAAAAAATGCTGTCCCACACTTTCATGTCACAACCGAAACACAAATAGTTTTAAGCCCCACCCCAGCCTGGTTTTTAGCCACACCCCTGCATTTTTGATCAGGCAGAGATTCAGCATCCCTCTCCCTCATGGCTGCATGGTGAGTAGATACCTCTCTTCATTTTGTAGTAAATGCGTTCCAAAATCTGAAAATCTATTAAGAACCACTTTGAAATGTCACTACCAAACACATATTTTCTGCAATTAGGTAAACTTTTCGAGGATTAATGCAACATATTTTGTTTTTATCTGTGTACACCTTTTCAACTGTCCAGTTGCTAGCCATGTGCTTTTTAGCATTTTTTAGCTATTAACTCAAATTAGCTAAAATTGTCACAACCGAAACGGTCACAACCGAAACAGGTTTGGTCACAACCGAAACAGATGACAGGGTTTCGGTTGTGACAACATGTAATGTTCCGCTTACTTAAAGGATACACACTCTGATGATACAAGTTAATTTGTATTGATTCCTTATCTCAAACATAGCCCTATGGCAGCATTGATTCTGCTACTAGCCTTCTAGCTTGTGAGCATAACATGCTAATATTGGTCATTTTTCCAAATGGCGATATCTCTGGATTGGAATGAGCTAGAAACTCTGTTCGGAGTTCTTCAGATTTACATAAGGCTCCTTTACATCCCTTCAATGTTCATTTAGCTCAAAAAGAAGAATTGGATTATGTGACATCACTTCCACTTCCCTGTTTCCAACCGTCGTCCATCACCATTGCACCACCAGCACCACACATATTTTACACCTCATCTGCAGATTGCCTGGAGGTCAAAGTCATGAGTAGCATTGGGCGAAACCGCTTTTTCTGGCCGCGAATGGAGGACAAGATATGGTACACCATGGACAAGGTCATCACCCTAATCCCTCCACCAGAAAGGGTCACGGGCAGGCATGTCCAAATCAGCCCAAGCCTGTTCACCGCAATGTGTGAAAAACTAGATTGTTAGCCCTAGGATGCTCACCACATTATTCTTTTCTTTCTTCTTAGTTTTTTGGGCGTGTTTTGCCTTTTTTTGGAGAGAAAGTGACAGAGAAAGGGGGAGAGAGAGGGGTAGACATGCGGCACATGGTGCATGACCGGAGCGAACCCGCACCAACAGCAAACTCCTCGTGAGCGGAGGCAGAGCATATGCATTGGCCTGCCACACGCACTAACCGTTAGGCCAGCACCACCACAATATGCTTAAGAAGTTGCTTGTTTTTTTATAAAGTTCATTAAAGTTCTTGCATACTACTTTTTGTGGGTGTATTCTTTGTGTTATTAAGATGTTTTAAATAATGTTACATTTGATGGGTTGTTACGTTTGAGTTGGCCAATACTGGCCTTCGAAATAAATGTATTTCATAATAAATGACTTAATTTAATTTATTATAAATATTTGTTTTTATGAAATTGCCAATGTAAGGCATGTTAGAAGTTAATATTAGGCAATAAGGTAGAGGAAATATGATATTATCTTGCAAACAAAAAAATAGTGGTCACTACCGAAATCATGCAGTCACAACCGAAACCGAGCAGTCACAACCGAAACACTGGGTGTTTTGTAAAAAATTAAAGATAGTGAGTACTCAATTTACATTCTGTGATGGTCATTGGTTAAATGTGTTTTTGATTTCATAGCAAATTAACTCTGAGATCTATATAATCGGTGGAATTCATTTTACAAGAAACTATTGGATGTTGATTTTGATGAGTCTTGGAAATAAAACTTTGAAAAATATTTAAAATTACATTTTTATTGATTTTGTAATAAAACATTTCAATTAAAATTTGTAAAAATCTTACTTAGAGGTTTTTTGGAAGTACAATATGAACAGATTAACATAAAACATGTTATTGCAGTTTGTTGCTATGTTTCGGTTGTGACACATTTTGGGAGCGGAAAAAACATTTCAAGAAAATGTAAGAAATTAAAATATGAATATTGATTGCCCTTTACAAGAAATCTGTACCTTAGATATGGTAGAACCTAGGTATGGACAAAGTTTTGGGGTAAATTACACTTTAAAAAATGAAGTCCCAACCATGAACTTTGCTCACTTTCGGTAGAATGGCCCATATATATATATATATATATATATATATATATATATATATATATATATATATATATATATACCGTTCGAATCCCAGGTGCGCCCTTCGGCAAAGCCCTTTACGTTATACAAGCCTATACCTCAAGATGAGCGATACGATAAACAGAGTCATACCGGCTCGGGTAGCGCCCGGTGTTGAGGAACCTAGACACACAAATTGGCTACTGGAACAAGACATTCAGGGAGCATTGCAGAGAACATGGTGCTGATGGAGTGTTACTACAGAAGGTACATGCAGAAGATGTGGGAGAAATGGTTGATTTGAACCCCACATCCTCACTGACTAAGAAACAGCTCCTAGCTCAGTGTTCGAATATCCGCAATAAGAGGTTGCTATCACAGCTAGAGATCGATGAGGTACAGCGTTGTACCTCATCCATGGTACAAAGATGATACGGCAAGGGGGAGCCAGGACGACAGGTCAGCTTGGGATTGGTTTCACCATCACCCCCAAATATCGAGATTGGGTACTCGATATTTGGGGGTGGGAAAGACTAAATTGGGAAAGACTAAACACAAGGGCAGCTGACCTGAGAAAGAGAATCATGAAATCTTGGGGGAACACAACTACCTGCTTGCCAAGGCTAAAGAACAAAGTACCAGACCAGTCTCTACTGGAGGACCTGAACACTGCACTGCAAACTGTCCCTACCACTACCATCACTGAGACCAATCAGCTGATGTACGCAGCAGCAACAGTAATCCTAGAGATGCTTGACAGTCCAGTACATCATAGCAGGGTGTAAGATGCTGGCAGGTAAGGCATACATGGAGAGGCATAACCAGGTAGAGGACATACTGTACAGGAACATCTGTAAAGAGTATGGACTGGAGGTCCCAGGGTCAAGATGGGAGAACCCCCCAAAGGTGACAGAGAACAAACAGGCCAAGATCCTGTGGGACTTCCAGATCCAGACTGACAAGATGGTGATGGCCAATCAGCCTGACATAGTGGTGGTGGATAAACATGAGAAGACAGTGGTGGTGATAGATGTAGCAGTCCCCAGTGATAGCAACATGAGAAAGAAAGAACATGAGAAGAGAAGAGAAATACCAAGGGCTGAAAGAGGAGTTAGAGAAAATGTGGAGTGTGAAGGCAACAGTGGTACCAGTAGTGATGGGGGCACTAGGGGCAGTGACCCCCAAGCTGGGAGAATGGCTCCAGCAGATACCAGGAACAACATCAGAGATCTGTGTCCAAAAGAGAACATTGTTAGGAACAGCTAAGATCCTGCACAGAACCCTCAGGCTCCCAGACCTCTGGTAGAGGACCCGAGTCTGAAGGAGACACCGCCCATGTGGGGCGAGAGGAACATTATTTATTTTATTTATATATATATATATATATATATATATATATATATATATATATATATATATATATATATATATATATATATATATATATATATATGTGTGTATGCATGCATATATCTATCTATCTATCTATCTATAATAATAATACTAATAATATTTGCAGAGGATGTAAATATCCTTGTTGTGTTTCAGAGTGAATAGTGTGGTCCTGGAAAGTCCTATTCAGCAGATGCAGACACTTTATCTAATGCTGTTCAGTTTGTGTGCAGCATTAAGCAGCTAAAATGGGCTAAAGATTGGTTAATTAAGGCTGAGAATCCTGATGTAATTAGGAGCAGAAAAGATTAGTGGCCATCGATGGTGCGACGAGGATTTGCAGGTAATAGACTTATTATTGGGTCGGGCTGAATGTTACTTTATACTTCTGAATAAACAAAAACAAATTAGGAGCAGTGGTCCAATAATGGGTTATCTTGTCAAAGCCTGACAGAAATCCATCCCCTATAACACAGTGTTAATTTTATGCACCAGTGACAAGCGCAGCAGTGATCAATAAGACTAGTATAAAATAAGGTGAGGCATCAATCTGCTGCTGAAGGTGTTGGATGGAGTTGTGTCCACACACACCAAAGTGTCTCCAGGCTTTGGAAGAAATTTACTCAATGCTCTGAAACATAATGAAGGGAAAACTGACACAGCAAGAAGAAAAAACAAAAAACAAAAACAGCAGCAGAATGAAAAGCAGCACTACTGTAAAGGAATAAAAGAGTTTTAGATTTTCATTACACTTCAGCTTGAATTCATTTGACTTTTTCTATCACAACAAAACATCTTCAATTAAGCTAATAATAATAATAATAATAATAATACATTATTTTTTAAATCTTGAAAACAAATCTTAAATTAAACCAAAAACTGTTACATAATATTAAACTTAAACCTCCCCCAAAAGTACTTTAATCAAGGGGAAAATACCCTAAAACTAAAAAATTCAATTAAGGAAAAAACAAACAAACAATTACATATGTATATACTGTATATACACACACACATAAAATTAAGCCTACCTTCAAAAAATCTTGAATTGAGGGAAAAAACAACAACAACAATGAATAACGAAAAAACCTTTAATTCATAAAAAAACAAATCAGGTAAAAATTGGTTAGAATCTTTTTTTTTTTCAATGAATGCCCCAAAAATATTAAAGGAAACAATAAAACTTGACCTCATGGGCATCACGGTAGTGCAGTAGTTAACACTGGTGCCTCACAGACAGAAGGTTGTTGGTTCTATTCCCACACCAGACCTTTCTGTGTGGAGTTTACATGTTCTCCTCATGTGCGCATGGGTTTTCTCCAGATACTCTGGCTCCTCCCACCATCCAAACACATGCACTGATAGGCTAATTGGTTAATTAAATTATCCATAGGTGTGAGAGTGATTGCTTTTGTTTATTTTTTATTTGCACATGAAAAAAACAATACAGAAGGTCAAATATAATACATATGAATGAACAGAATATCAAATAAATAATTTACACAGAAAGAATGTACTGGAGGGGGAACAAAATCCTAATAATAATAATAATAAAGGTAAGTAAATAACACATGAAAAATAATATGTAAACTTAATTTCCTCAACAAAATTAAGTGGTAATATTACAAACTTAAAGAACAAAAAAAAAAAATCAACAATCAAATTTGCCGAGGTAGGTCATTCAGCTCTGTCTCGATAATGACAGTAGGTGGTCTGTAGACTATATGGGACGAGGATGACAATGTTTTCAGTGTGCTCTAAAACATCCGAAATGAAAGTATTGGCTGCATACTTGACTGAAGACTGTCGCATATTGTGACACATTTGTATTTTACTGAAGACTGTGTTAATGAAGTGTAGAAAAGATGAATATGGAATTATTACAGCTGTGAACTGTGGTTTAGGAAATGATCAAATACATTGGGGAGATTATTGGAAAGGAAGTTAAATGTGAACATACTCATTTGTAATTTATTGATATAATGGGTATTCAATATTCAATAATACTGTTTTAAGTTTTATTGATATCATATATTTTAGTACTATTGCAAAAAAATTTCTTTTTAGTGTTTATTGACAATTTATTTGTTTCAAACCATGTTGCTACTTTGCACAATTCTTGATTTGCCAGGTCTATCTGAGAATCAAAGTCTTTGTGAGAAAGAAATACGTTGGTGTCATCAGCAAACAGTATAAAGTAAAGTGTTAAGGAGGCTTCGGCTAGAACATTAACATAGATCAAGAAGAGAAGAGGACCTAAAATTGATCCCTGTGGTACTCCACATTGAATTTCCTTGGATGTAGATTGAGTTTTATCCAGTCACGTATTGTTTTCTATTAGTTAAATAATTTCAAAACCAGTTCAATGCAAAGTCAGTAATACCGTAACATGCTAATTTCCAGAGGAGTATGGCGTGATTTATTGTATCGAATGCTTTTGATAAATCTAAAAATATTCCTATAGTGTACTCATTTTCATCAATGGCTGTGGATATTTTGTCTATTAATTGTATTAGAGCATGAGAAGTGGATACACCCTTACAGAAACCATATTGGTGTTTATATAGAATATCATTAGTGTTGAGATATTTAATCAGTTGATTATAGACAAGCTTTTCATTCAATTTTGACATACTGGGCAGGACTGAGATTGGTCGGTAGTTGTTTATTGAAGTTGAGTGTCCACCTTTAAAAATAGGAGTTACTTTAGCAATTTTAAGAATGTGGGTTAGAAGAGTAAGGATGTGAGGAAGGGCTATTTTTAGGGCTTTAGATTTGGTTTCATCATATCCTGTGGTGGAGTCTTTCAGGTTCAAAACTATTTCCTCAACATCTGTCCTTGATAGAGAACAGTTAGTAGTGGCCATTATGTAGCTAATGGGATTTTTTCGCGTTCTTGTAATTGTATTTGCTAAATTAGTGCCAATTTCAACAAAGAACTTGTTGAACTCATTACACATCTCAGCGTTCTTAGAGATAGTTTTATCCCCTAGTTTTATTTCTGGTGAGCCTGCATTTGCCTTTTTTTTTTACATTTAAAACTTCATTAATAACCCCCATGTTTACTTCATATCAAGACCCGCTTCCGTAAAACCTCTTATGAAAATATTCCTTTTTTGCAGTTTGCAATATATGATTGAGTTTATTTTGATATGTTTTGTATTGGTGTTGGTTCAAAGGTGTTGGGATTTTTAAGTATCTTTTATTTAGTTGTTGTTTCCTTTTTATCAATTTTTGTAGTCCTTTTGTTAGCCATGTTTTTTAGAACTTTGGGTGGGGGTTTTAGCTGTCTGAAGAGGAAAACTTTCATCATATATTGTTCCTATAATGTCATGGAAATGGTTAAACGCCGCCTCAGTGTCAGGTTCTTCTAGTACTTCGGTCCATGATATGTTCGACAACAGTTCCTTAAACGTCTCTGTCGGTACGTGTATCTGTCCTTCCTTATCTTTGGTTCTTAAATTCCAGTTATCATAAATATAGCAAAATGATCAGATATATCTGTGACTAGAACCCTTACTTCATAATCACTATTTAAGGAGTTTGTATAAATGTTATCTATTAGTGTAGCAGACTTACTGGTTACCCTTGTTGGTTTACAAACAAGTGGAACAAAGGAAGAACATTTTATGTATGTGATGTGCAGTGGAGGAATGGGGACTTTTCATAGGATCTATATTGAAGTCACCAAATATGATATTGACATTATCCATGCTCTGTGTCAACTGTGTCAAAGTCATGAATATAAATATAAATATGTTTTATCTTTTTTGTATTTACTCATCAGTTCAATAAACATACTGTGTGTTCCTGTTTCCTCATTTTGAAGATCATTTCCCAGTCTTTATATACAACGAAACTCCCCCGCCCATGTTATCTAACCTGACACCATGAATACTGTTGTAGTCCAGTATATCAAACAGTTGAGTGGTATCTTCTGTTAATCAGGTGTCTGTTAGTGCAATCATCGAAAACTTTAATTGTAAGGAATGAATGTAGTTATTGAATTAGCCTCACATTCACCCATTCACATACACTCATACACCAGTAGGTTTCTAAGGTTCTGTCAGTCCTACTGGGAGACTAAGGGTTCAGTGTCTTTGCCCGAGGATACTTGGACATGTGGACACTTGGACATGTGGACAGCCAGAGCCGGGATGTGAACTGTCGACCCTTCAATCATTGGACGACCCACTCTACCAACTGAGCCACATCCGCCCTAGAGGTGCTGAACTGTCAACCCTAACCCTAACCCTACAGCCGCCCCTTCACTATTACTATAATTAACTAGTAATAATAATATTTTTTTACAGTGTACTAACCCATCCACAGTAACAGTGGGGTAAATGTCTCCTATAAAATTACTTGTTGTATTTGTCAGTGCATGTATTTGACAGTAATGACTTATCAATAGCAGGAACACAGAGGTGATGCCCCTCTTGTTTGTCTGTCAGTGGGAATTGATTTGAATAATGACCTTTGACCTGGGCAGTGGACTCCTGCCTGGGAAAAAAAAACACCTTCTATGTCAAGGATGATTTTAAAGTGATGATGTGAAGGAGTGGAAGCTGCTGTCGATACCCATTAACACTGGCATCCACACGCAGCAGAGTGTGAAGTCTGAGAGGAAACAAGCACTGTCGCCACGGTGACAGGAAACAGGAAATAAAAAAAACTGATCAGACAGAATCACCTACAGAGGAGCTTTTCAGTCAGACAGAAGAACTGATTTATAGACAATAGATCTGGAAGTAATCTGATTAGATCAGATTAGTTCAGATCTATTGTCTATAAATCAGTTCTTCTATGTGACTGAAAACTTCTCTGTAGGTGATTCTGTCTGATTTTAATCTGATCACATATTTGGACTAATATGACATGAACACCAGTGTTGGGCCGTTCATTTCAACATTAGTCCTTCAGTGACCCCCATATATTAACTTCACCTCAGTATAGACTAGTCAAGCAGCACTTTATTTTAGGAGCATTTAAAACCATCAAGTATGTATTCACAACTAAGATTAGGAAACTAATTACAAATATTGTCAAAAATAAAAAGGTGATTTAAAAATACTAAACAAAATGCCACTAAAATGATGCTGTGTGATCTTAAACAAGTCTGTCTCATAAATTACACAATGTCACCGTTTCATATAAGACACTAACCAGACAATAACAAACAAACTATTCTATGAACATAAAGTTAAGAGATCATTTGCATTTTTGAGAATAGAATATACAACAACAAATAACTGAAAATGTTGTAATGACAAGAAGAAATTAAAAATAAAATGCATTTACTCACCACCATAATTCTCCACAGTATCTGCTGATTTGAAAATAAAGTGGAACCTCCTTTCTTTTGTCTAGAACACTTCAGTGGCTGTTGTACAGTTTATCTGTGTGTTTCAGCTCCATCAGTCAGTTCATTTTCTATGGACATGGAGGCTAATGCTAACAATGTTTCTGTCTGCTAGGTTTTCTGGCGTAAATTTGAATACACTTTAACGCTGAAAATGACCGCTCGACAAAACAGTCAAAACAGTAACAGCCAAAACAGTAACAGCCAAAACAGTAACAGCCAAAACAGTAACAGTCAAAACAGTAACAGCCAAAACAGTAACAGCCAAAACAGTAATGGTCAAAACAGTACCAGCCAAAACAGTACCAGCCAAAACAGTACCAGCCAAAACAGTACCAGCCAAAACAGTAACAGCCAAAACAGTAACGGTCAAAACAGTAACAGCCAAAACAGTAACAGTCAAAACAGTAACAGTCAAAACAGTAACAGTCAAAACAGTAACAGTCAAAACAGTAACAGTCAAAACAGTAACAGTCAAAACAGTAACAGTCAAAACAGTAACAGCCAAAACAGTAACAGTCAAAACAGTAACAGCCAAAACAGTAACAGTCAAAACAGTAACAGTCAAAACAGTAACAGTCAAAACAGTAACAGTCAAAACAGTAACAGCCAAAACAGTAACAGTCAAAACAGTAACAGCCAAAACAGTAACAGTCAAAACAGTAACAGTCAAAACAGTAACAGTCAAAACAGTACCAGCCAAAACAGTAACAGCCAAAACAGTAACGGCCAAAACAGTAACGGTCAAAACAGTAACAGCCAAAACAGTACCAGCCAAAACAGTAATAGCCAAAACAGTAACAGCCAAACAGACCAGTGTGTAAAGTTGTTCCAAACTCTCACTCCGATTTTTGCTCTGAAGAAAATTCTCCTTCGTCCATTATGGGTTTAAATACAGCTGGCTCTTGAATTTCTGTGTTCAGTTCGTTTAGAGGTCAGGTCCTAGCAGGTGCTAATCCAAGCACTGAACACGTACATGTCACGTTTAGCGTAAGACCTGCTAGCTTACCTTGGGATGCAGAATCCAGATCTGATTGGCTATTGTAACCTGACTGTCCCCGTTCACTTACAGTGCAGGAGGCTATGTCTGTTCTGAAGGTCTAATGCAAATGTCATTTACCTGACAACACAAGCTACCTGAAATATAATTGGCTAAAACTTTACCATAAAAGCCACTCGACTAAGTGGAAATAATATGACATGAAGAATACAGAGAATAGACAATCATTTAGTTTACATATTTATGAAAATAAAATAACATACATTTACGTTTTCTGACCATGTTGAGGCCAACAGAGAAGGCCTTACTGGCCCTGACTGCCCACCGTTGTATGTATGTATGTATGTATATATATATATATATATATATATATATATATATATATATATATATATATATATATATATATATATATATATATATATATATATATAACCTTTTCTTTTTTTATTTATTTTTATTTATTTGTATAGTTTATTTTTTGGTGTGTTCATTGATCTGTCTATATATTAGACATCATACATGGACAGCAGGGCCTCAGACTGGGACATATTAATGCTCAGATTGTTCATTGTTCTGGGGTCACTTCAAGGGCATGTTGGAATGTTTGTGGGGAAAACATCCAGAGTAAATGTTGTGCAGTGGAATTGTTTGAAAGAAGAACCTGTTCCCTGGATGAAAGCAGAACAAAGACGGTGTATTCCAAGGCCGTGTCAGACAATCCCAGTCCAGCAGAACATCTTTGTGCTGCTGATAAACCCTGTCATAAATTACAGTCACTATTGTGAGCAGATGAATGCAACCATCTTTCCAACAGAGCTGTGTGATGGAAAAAGCAGCCAAGAATGTCTTTGACAAACAGAATAAAACCTGACACAATCAAAGTCATTACATTCCATCTTATATCACAACATTTCAACATAGTTTGAAAAGTCTGTTTTATTGGTCGACAAATTAATGAAATGTTCTCCATCAGCTCCGTCACGCAGAGGTGGTCAAAGTACTCACATTCTGTACTGCAGTAGAAGTACAGCTACTGGTGTGGAAAAAAATACTCTGGTAAAAGTAGAAGTACTGATTCAACTGCTTTACTGAAGTAAAATGGGAAAAAAATCTGAAAATCTACATTTTTGCCATGAATGCAATAATAAATTGGTTGTCTTCCTCCATGGCCTCACCGAACTACTCCCACGTCTGAGTTTTTGCCTTTGCGAACACCACAGCTGCAGCATGCTTGGTCTGCCAGTACCAGTGAGCTGCTTCCATAGACCCACAGGACAGCCAAGGCCTGTAGGCCTCCTTATTCAGCCTGACGACACCCGTCACCTCTGGAGTCCACCAGCGGGTTCGGGGGACTTGACCCAGTCACCCTACAACCACAGTTTGCCATGGCCGCTTCACCAATGGCAGAGCGGAACAGAGCCCATTCGGACTCAATGCCCCCCTCCACCCTCAGGACGCAATTGAAGCTCTGCCTGACAGGTTCTTCCACCAGGCATTCCCAGCAGACCCACACTACTCATTTGGGTCTATCAGGTTGGCGTGGCATCTTCCCCCACCACCTGATCCAACTCACCACCAGGTAGTGGTCAATTGACAGTTCAGCACCTCTAGGGCGGCTGTGACTCAGTTGGTAGAGTGGGTCGTCCAATGACTGAAACCTACTGGTGTATGAGTGTGTGTGAATGGGTGAATGTGAGCTTTGAACCATGAAGGTGGAAAAGAACTATAGAAGTGAAGAACATTTACTATTATCTTCACCTGAGTGTCCAAAACATGCAGCCGCAGGTCTGATGATACGACTACAAAGTTGATCATCGACCTAGGATGCCCTGGTGCCCAGTGCACCGATGGACATGGTGTTAGTTATGGACAAACTGTGACTCGCACAGAAGTCCAATAACTGAACACAACCATTCCTCCCCACCCCTCCATGTCATACTGTCATTGCCCACATGGGCGTTGAAGTCCCCCAGTAGGACATCAGAGTCTGAACTGTTGTTGCATATGCACCAACAACAGTCAATACCCATCCCCCAACCCGAAGGCGCCGGGAAGCAACCCTTTCGCCCCAACATGCAGGCTGAGAGCCTGGGGGCTTTCAAAAAGCCCACCCCTCCGCGTCTTCCCCGGGGCAACTTCAGCAAAGATTAAGGTCCAGCCCCTCTCAAGGACTCGGGTTCCAGAGTCGACGCTATGTGTCAAGGTGAAGCAGACGATGTCCAGTCGGAAAATAAATACAATAATAATAATGATAATTATTATTATTTTTATTACACAGAATATTTTTGCTTGAATTAAGAAAAAAAAATCTGCCAATGGAACTAGTGAAAATGATAATAATGGATTAGATTTCTAGTGCGCTTTACGTTATTGATTCATTATTCACTCACTCTCACATTCTCCGTCTGGTGGTGGTAAAGTGCATCTGTACCCACAGCTGCCCTGGGGCAGATGTGGGTTTGGTTTAACATTTACCTACAGATGTGTTTGTGTTTTAAATTCACAGATGTGGACAGACAACTGGAGCAGAAACAACACAGAAATTTCACCCAAGGAAAGATTCACCAAATTAAAGGGAAGAACATGAGAAAAAGCTAATAGCGGTTCATGCTAACTGATGCTAACTAATGGTTAAGCAACATTTCCATTATGCTATGAAGTGACTTTTTCTGTGAACCAACACCAGGTGATTTCCTGACCCCAACTGAGCCCCTGCACAAAAAACAACATATTTCCAAAACAAATACCCTTTATTTAAAAAATCCACTGGCTTACCCACAGACAAAGAGGCGACGAGTCACCGAACGGACTACTGTCTCCTCAAAGAGACTTAAACTTCAATCTAATGGTAAGTTCAGTAACTTCAGCTATGAAACTGACAATACTGTTAGTTGTGAAGAAGTTATCATACACTAACAATACTACCAGTGTTTTGCTAAAACAGCTGATTGGAGACGGGACAAACAATGTTCACCATATAAGCTAATGTTCATAGACGCTTGAGCTAACATTACATCATTGATGTATGTCTACGGGTTGATAGTCTACAGTGCTCTGCGTGTGGGGTTGACAAACATCCCTTGACATACGGAATCGTCCCGTATTTAAAAACAAAATTACGTCCAGTATTGAGCTGAGCTGAAACAAGATGAAATTCTTATTTTTCTATTGAGGATTACATAAAAAAATCTGAGGTCTGTGAATCTGATGGGATTTGCCATAGTGTCCCGTATTTTCCCCCACAGAGTTGGCAGCCCTATCTATGTGTGTGTGTGTGTGTGTGTGTGTGTGTGTGTGTGTGTGTGTGTGTGTGCAAGCATTATGCCAGGCACTAGTCAAACATTGACTAGTGCCTGGCCTACAAGCAAACATTGATTTGCTTTCAGATACACATAACAATCGTGTTTGTATGACATAACACAACCGACTGTGTCACTATGCAGATACTGATACGCCTCGGAGGCTTTCAGATTGTCCATAACTTTCCTGTTTATTGCGATGGAGTCCACGAAATACGCACAAATCTTGCTGTACTTTATGTTGGGCCACGTCATCAAATTATCCTCCCAGGTCATTATGATTTATTATACACATGGCAAGTGCAAATTGTAGCCCATGCATACATCTAGCTATAATTCAGTCAATCTTTGTCTATCGTGTTCCTGTTTGTTTGTGTTTTACTAAATGTATTGACTTGTTATTGTGGATCCCATTGAAAGCATAACATTGCATAACATTGATGTTGTATATATTTGCCTTTCAGGAACAGCAACAAGGACGGTGGTGCAGTGGTTAGCACGGTGGTGCAGTGGTTAGCACGGTGGTGCAGTGGTTAGCACGGTGGTGCAGTGGTTAGCACGGTGGTGCAGTGGTTAGCACTAGTACCTCACAGACAGAAGGTTGTTGGTTCTATTCCCACACCAGACCTTTCTGTGTGGAGTTTGCATGTTCTCCCCGTGTCCGTGTGGGTTTTCTCCAGGTACTCTGGCTCCTCCAACCATCCAAACACATGCACTGATAGGTTAACTGGTTAACTGGTTAATCTAAATTGTCAATAGGTGTGAATGTGACAGTGATTGTTTGTCTATATATGTTCAGCCCTGAGATGAACTGGAGACTCACACAGGGTGTACCCCACCTTCACCTATTGGAGCTGGATTAGGCCCAAAGTGACCCCTGTGACCCTAGTGAGGATAAA
>CM035791.1:1888701-1918701 GCA_020466265.1 Siphamia tubifer
ATGGAGTATTTAGTATGGAGTATGTAGTATTTAGTATGGAGTATGTAGTATTTAGTATGGAGTATGTAGTAAAGCAAGGTAAATGTATTTGTATATCACATTTCATGTACAGGACAACTCAAGGTGCTTTACACAAAAACAGAAACAGAAGAAAATTAAAATGATAAAGATGCATTAAAAGACAATTAAAATCAAGACATAAAAACATTTTAAAGCAAATAATAACACTAGTTAACAGTAGTTAACACTAGTTAACACTAGTTAACAGTTGTTCTCAGACCTCAGGTATTAACACTAGTTAACACTAGTTAACAATTGTTCTCAGACCTCAGGTATTAACACTAGTTAACACTAGTTAACACTAGTTAACAGTAGTTAACAGTTGTTCTCTGACCTCAGGTATTAACACTAGTTAACACTAGTTAACACTAGTTAACAGTTGTTCTCAGACCTCAGGTATTAACACTAGTTAACACTAGTTAACAATTGTTCTCAGACCTCAGGTATTAACACTAGTTAACACTAGTTAACACTAGTTAACAGTAGTTAACAGTTGTTCTCTGACCTCAGGTATTAACACTAGTTAACACTAGTTAACAATTGTTCTCAGACCTCAGGTATTAACACTAGTTAACACTAGTTAACACTAGTTAACAGTTGTTCTCAGACCTCAGGTATTAACACTAGTTAACACTAGTTAACACTAGTTAACAGTTGTTCTCAGACCTCAGGTATTAACACTAGTTAACAGTAGTTAACACTAGTTAACACTAGTTAACAGTTGTTCTCAGACCTCAGGTATTAACACTAGTTAACAGTAGTTAACACTAGTTAACACTAGTTAACAGTTGTTCTCAGACCTCAGGTATTAACACTAGTTAACACTAGTTAACAATTGTTCTCAGACCTCAGGTATTAACACTAGTTAACACTAGTTAACACTAGTTAACAGTTGTTCTCAGACCTCAGGTATTAACACTAGTTAACACTAGTTAACACTAGTTAACAGTTGTTCTCAGACCTCAGGTATTAACACTAGTTAACAGTAGTTAACAGTAGTTAACACTAGTTAACAGTTGTTCTCAGACCTCAGGTATTAACACTAGTTAACAGTAGTTAACACTAGTTAACAGTTGTTCTCAGACCTCAGGTATTAACACTAGTTAACAGTAGTTAACAGTTGTTCTCAGACCTCAGGTATTAACACTAGTTAACAATTATTCTCAGACCTCAGGTATTAACACTAGTTAACACTAGTTAACACTAGTTAACAGTTGTTCTCAGACCTCAGGTATTAACACTAGTTAACACTAGTTAACACTAGTTAACACTAGTTAACAGTTGTTCTCAGACCTCAGGTATTAACACTAGTTAACAGTAGTTAACACTAGTTAACACTAGTTAACAGTTGTTCTCAGACCTCAGGTATTAACACTAGTTAACACTAGTTAACACTAGTTAACAGTTGTTCTCAGACCTCAGGTATTAACACTAGTTAACACTAGTTAACACTAGTTAATAGTTGTTCTCTGACCTCAGGTATTAACACTAGTTAACACTAGTTAACACTAGTTAACAATTGTTCTCAGACCTCAGGTATTAACACTAGTTAACACTAGTTAACACTAGTTAACAGTTGTTCTCAGACCTCAGGTATTAACACTAGTTAACACTAGTTAACACTAGTTAACAGTTGTTCTCAGACCTCAGGTATTAACACTAGTTAACACTAGTTAACAGTTGTTCTCAGACCTCAGGTATTAACACTAGTTAACACTAGTTAACACTAGTTAACAGTTGTTCTCAGACCTCATGTATTAACACTAGTTAACAGTAGTTAACACTAGTTAACACTAGTTAACAGTTGTTCTCAGACCTCAGGTATTAACACTAGTTAACACTAGATAACACTAGTTAACAGTTGTTCTCAGACCTCAGGTATTAACACTAGTTAACACTAGTTAACACTAGTTAACAGTTGTTCTCAGACCTCAGGTATTAACACTAGTTAACACTAGTTAACACTAGTTAACAGTTGTTCTCAGACCTCAGGTATTAACACTAGTTAACACTAGTTAACACTAGTTAACAGTTGTTCTCAGTCCTCAGGTATTAACACTAGTTAACACTAGTTAACAGTTGTTCTCAGACCTCAGGTATTAACACTAGGTAACAGTAGTTAACACTAGTTAACAGTTGTTCTCAGACCTCAGGTATTAACACTAGTTAACACTAGTTAACACTAGTTAACAGTTGTTCTCAGACCTCAGGTATGAACACTAGTTAACAGTTGTTCTCAGACCTCAGGTATTAACACTAGTTAACACTAGTTAACAGTAGTTAACAGTTGTTCTCTGACCTCAGGTATTAATACTAGTTAACACTAGTTAACAGTTGTTCTCAGACCTCAGGTATTAACACTAGTTAACACTAGTTAACAGTTGTTCTCAGACCTCAGGTATTAATACTAGTTAACACTAGTTAACACTAGTTAACAGTTGTTCTCAGACCTCAGGCATTAACACTAGTTAACAGTAGTTAACACTAGTTAACAGTTGTTCTCAGACCTCAGGTATTAACACTAGTTAACACTAGTTAACACTAGTTAACAGTTGTTCTCAGACCTCAGGTATGAACACTAGTTAACACTAGTTAACAGTTGTTCTCAGACCTCAGGTATTAACACTAGTTAACAGTAGTTAACACTAGTTAACAGTTGTTCTCAGACCTCAGGTATTAACACGAGTTAACAGTAGTTAACACTAGTTAACAGTTGTTCTCAGACCTCAGGTATTAACACTAGTTAACACTAGTTAACAGTTGTTCTCAGACCTCAGGTATTAACACTAGTTAACACTAGTTAACAGTAGTTAACAGTTGTTCTCAGACCTCAGGTATTAATACTAGTTAACACTAGTTAACACTAGTTAACAGTTGTTCTCAGACCTCAGGTATTAACACTAGTTAACAGTAGTTAACACTAGTTAACAGTTGTTCTCAGACCTCAGGTATTAACACTAGTTAACAGTAGTTAACACTAGTTAACACTAGTTAACAGTTGTTCTCAGACCTCAGGTATTAACACGAGTTAACAGTAGTTAACACTAGTTAACAGTTGTTCTCAGACCTCAGGTATTAACACTAGTTAACACTAGTTAACAGTAGTTAACAGTTGTTCTCTGACCTCAGGTATTAATACTAGTTAACACTAGTTAACACTAGTTAACAGTTGTTCTCAGACCTCAGGTATTAACACTAGTTAACACTAGTTAACAGTAGTTAACAGTTGTTCTCAGACCTCAGGTATTAATACTAGTTAACACTAGTTAACACTAGTTAACAGTTGTTCTCAGACCTCAGGTATCCAGGTAGTTTGTTCCACAGTTTAGGAGCAGAGTAACAGAATGATGCTTCACTTTGTTTCGTTCTTATCTTTGGAACACACAGTAAACCTGTTCCTGATGACCTATGACCTCAGGGCTCTGGATGCTTCATAGGGAACCAGTAAGTCTAGGATGTATTTGGGTCCAAGGCCGTTTAGTTCTTTATAGACCAGGAGTAAGATTTTGAATTCTAACCTTTGACCCACAGGAAGAACATGTAAGGATTTGAGGACGGGTGTGATGTGGTCCAGTTTCCTGGTACTGGGGTGTGATGTGGTCCAGTTTCCTGGTACTGGGGTGTGATGTGGTCCAGTTTCCTGGTACTGGGTGTGATGTGGTCCAGTTTCCTGGTACTGGGGTGTGATGTGGTCCAGTTTCCTGGTACTGGTCAGGACTCTGGCAGCAGCGTTTTGGATCAGCTGTAGCTGCCTGATTGATTTTTTGTTTAGTCCAGTGAAGACACCGTTACAATAATCTAACTTACTGAAAATGAATGAATGAGTTTTTCTGTGTCTGGTTTGGACAGAAGACCCTTGATTTTAACAATGTTCTTTAGGTGGTAATAAGCAGATTTGGTAATGGCTTTTAAATGTTTGTTAAATTTCAGGTCAGAGTCAATAATTACACCCAGATTTCTGGCTTGGTTTGTGGGGTTTAGTGACATGGACTCAAGGTGAGCACTGACCTTTGACCTTTCTTTTTTGGGGCCAAAAACAATCACTTCTGTTTTATCCGCATTAAGCTGGAGATAGTTCTGGAACATCCACTCAGTGATTTGATGAATGCATTTACTCAGTGTCAGTAAGGGACTGTAATCGAGTGATGACACGGAAATATAAAGTTTTGTGTCATCTGCGTATGTGTGGTAAGAAATGTTGAAATGCTCTATGATCTGAGCCAGGGGCAGCATGTAGATGTTGAACAGAAGCGGTCCCAAAATTGACCCTTGGGGAACCCCACACAACATCTTTGTACTCACTGACCTGTGATTACCAACTGAAACAAAGTAGTTCCTATCTTGTAAATAAGATTTTAGATTTGTATATTTTAACACTTTTTTCTGTATGTTTTAAGAGTTTTTGAATTTGTCCTCATGTTTTGTGTTACTTTATTTGTGTGTGTGTGTGTGTGTGTGGGGGGGGGGGGGGTAGCATTTTTTGTATATTTTTTTCGTAGGAGACTGAAATAACATGTTTGGATTATACTTAATGGAAATGAATCTAAAGCACCCCTGTCATTAATCTGATTGAAAGTTGTAATCATTTAACAGCCCTATAATAAACAGCTGTTCATATAGCTACACATAAAAACAGGACATTTTCATTTTCCTCAGGTGAGGCTGAATGTGCAACTGTAGGACCCCTGGTGGTTGGCTGGGGGGCCCTAAGCCTTTGCCTAGTTTGCCTAGAAACGGTCCTGAACTGTCCTGATAAACCGTGTCATTTGATGCGTTCTAAAAACCGTACTTAAGTACAGATTTTGGGTATCTGTACTTTATTTTTTCAGAGTATTTTTCCACACCAGTAGCTGTACTTTGTTGTGAAAGTACCACACCAGCAGCTGCTTATGTTTTGTATATTTTATCACTTTTTTTGAGTTTTTGAAGCAGGGGCGTCGGGAAACCTGGGCATTCCCGACTGAAGCCCCAAATCTCTCTAGACTCCAGAGAGATTTGGGGCTGGACCATCATAATTAAAATGTGTAATAATAAGATTAGGCGAGATAAGGGCTGTGGCTCAGCTGGTAGAGCGGGTCGTCCGATGATTGAAGGGTTGGCGGTACGCGTCCCGGCTCTGGCTGTCCACATGTCGAAGTGTCCTTGGGCAAGACACTGAACCCTAAGTTGCTCCCAGTAGGGTCAGGCAGCGCCTTGTCTTGGCAGAGTTAGAGTCCTGCACTGGAGCCTGGGGCCCGACAGTCCGACAGCCCGACGGCCCGAGGGCCGGGCTTCGGGCCGACGACCGTATAATTACTTCGGACACGGGCCGGGCTCGGGCACTTTTATTTTTCAATTTAATTATTTAAAAAAAACCCTGTGTTGTGTTTAAATGGAAACAATTGAACACAGCAGCTGCTGCTCTCCCCGGCACCGGAACCTCCCTTATATGGGCATACGGTAGCCTCCCTTATATGGGCATACGGTAGCCTCCCTCACTATCCAATTCACGCGACTTCCCGACTCCCACCACAAACATGGAGAACGTCACAAAAACAAAGTTGAAAATGGTGAATTAAAGAGAGTGAACAACATTAAGGGAAAATCTCCGTTCTGGACTAAGTTTCAACTTATTACAACCCTTCAAGATGAGCCAAACGGGTTTGTTCAGTGTGTTGTATGTAAAGCTGTTCTGTCATATGACAACAAAAAAACAGGTTCATCACATTTTGAACGGGTCGGTGGTGGATCCAGCAGCGGTTCTCAAGCTGCTGATCAAAACATCAGCCCATATTTTAACCTGCTCTTTTATGTCCACATTGATCTGTCAGAAACCGTTGTTCACAGAAAAATAGAATGCTGTTTTTTCTAACTGCAGAGCGTTATCCCATTTTCAGAGCGGCAGATTTAATTTACGAACGCACTCAATGAATATAGCGTTCTATCACGCTAAAACATTCTTATGGGAGGTTAAAAAAAACAAACAAAAAAAGTCGGGCCGGGTTCGGGCCTGAGAATTCTGAAAACCTGTCGGACCGGGCCGGGCTGGGGCTCCACCCCCTCGGGCCAGGGCCGGGCTCGGGCCCGGATAATAGGCCCGTGCAGGGCACTAGTATGAGTGTGTGAATGGGTTTCTGCGAAGCGCTTTGTGACCCATGTCTGTGAAAAGCGCTATACAAATAAAGATTACTTACTTACTAAGAGAGAATAATAATAGAGAAGAAGGACAGCTCCGTGAACGATACTAGTGCCCTGCACGGGCCTATTATCTGGGCCCGAGCCCGGCCCTGGCCCGAGGGGGTGGAGCCCCAGCCCGGCCCGGTCCGACAGGCTTTCAGAATTCTCAGGCCCGAACCCGGCCCGGCCCGACTTTTTTTGTTTGTTTGTTTTAACCTCCCATAAGAATGTTTTATCGTGATAGAACGCTATATTCATTGAGTGCGTTCGTAAATTAAATCTGCCGCTCTGAAAATGGGATAACGCTCTGCAGTTAGAAAAAACAGCATTCTATTTTTCTGTGAACAACGGTTTCTGACAGATCAATGTGGACATAAAAGAGCAGGTTAAAATAGGGGCTGATGTTTTGATCAGCAGCTTGAGAACTCTGTCTGTGACCGCTGCTGGATCCGCCACATACCCGTTCAAAATGTGATGAACCTGTTTTTTTGCTGTCATATCTTGAAGGGTTGTAATAAGTTGAAACTTAGTCCAGAACGGAGATTTTCCCTTAGTGTTGTTCACTCTCTTCAATTCACCACTTTGTTTTTATGTCGTTCTCCATGTTTGTGGTGGGAGTCGGGAAGTTGCGCGAATCGGATAGTGAGGGAGGCTTCCGTATGCCCATATAAGGGAGGTGCCGGTGCCGGGGAGAGCAGCAGCTGCTGCGTTCAATTGTTTCCATTTAAACACAACACGGGTTTTTTTTAAATAATTAAATTGAAAAATAAAAGTGCCCGAGCCCGGCCCGGCCTGTGTCCGAGGTAATTATACGGTCGTCGGCCCGAAGCCCGGCCCTCGGGCCCTCGGGCTGTCGGGCCCCTCGGGCCTAGGGCTCCGGTGCAGGACTCTAAACGATACTTTAAGCGGTGGTACCACAGATCAACTCTCACTGGGTGGTCCTGCTGCCTGTCATCATGCACCTTTGTAACGCAGACAGCACGAATCTGACGTGCCCATATATGGACATGTTGGTTAATTTTTTCACTGTACGTAACAACAGAACAGACTTTCCGGGTCGCTGCTAGACAGTCGACCAGTTCACCTCCGGAGTAACAACTATCACTCTTTACTTATCTTCTCGTTTCTCCTCCCACGCTCTTTTTTCATTCATTTGTTAGCCTCGGAGCAAACAGCTAGCACCCCAAGTTAGCCCCGGTGTTACAGCTAACGCCCCACATTAACGACAACAACACGACCTCTACTAGCTACTTCAATGACAAGAAAATATATTACTTCAGTTGCTCACGATACATTTAAACTCAATGTGACCATGAGCGGAAATAATTGCCCACTAGGGATAATGGCAAGATGGGACAGGTAAAATCTAACCCAAGTACAGGACTTTCATGGAATAAAACCTTTTGAAGGCTGCAAAAGAACTGAGACTGGGATCAAGGAACACACTGGACCACTGCTACACAGTTATCACAGGAGCGTATCACTCCGTTCCCCGAGCAGCTCTGGGACACTCTGACCACTGCTTGGTCCACCTCATCCCCACTTACAGCCAGAAGCTAAAAACTGCCAAGCCTGTGGTGAAGACTGTGAGTAAGTGGACCAACGAGGCAAAGCAGGAACTACAGGCCTGCTTTGACTGCACAGACTGGAGTGTCTTTGAAGCTGCTAATGACAATCTGGACGACCTGACAGATACTGTAACGTCCTATATCAGGTTCTGTGAGGACATGTGTGTACCGACCAAAACATTCCGGACTTTCAATAACAATAAGCCATGGTTCACTGCCAGACTGCGCCAGCTCCGCCAGGCCAAGGGGGAGGCCTACAGGAGTGGAGACAGGGCCCTGTACCAGCAGGCCAGGAACACATTAAACAGGGAAGTCAGAGCAGCTAAGAGGAGCTATTCTGAGAAGCTGAAGAACCAGTTTTCAGCCAACGACCCTGCCTTAGTGTGGAGGGGCCTGCGGGAAATTACCAACTATAAAAGACCCTCCCCCCACGTCGAGGCAAACAAAGACCTGGCTAACGACCTCAGCACCTTTTACTGTAGATTTGAGAGGGACAACTTTGCACCCCTCACCCAGCCACCACTCATCCAAACCAGCAGTACGACAGCCCCCACCACACCTACAGCCGCACTGCCCCCCCCCGGTCCCACTTAGAGTACGTGAAGAGGAGGTGAGCCAGATTTTCAAGAAACAGAAGATCAGGAAAGCACCAGGCCCAGACAGAGTGTCACCCTCCTGTCTCAAAACCTGCGCTGACCAACTGGCCCCAGTCTTCACAAAGATTTTCAACCGCTCACTGGAGCTGTGTGAAGTCCCCTCCGTTTTCAAGCGCTCCACCATCATCCCAGTCCCCAAGAAATCCCGCATTACAGGACTGAATGACTACAGACTGGTGGCACTTACATCTGTGGTCATGAAGTCCTTTGAAAGACTCGTGTTGAGCCACCTGAAGTCCGTAACAGGACCCCTGCTGGACCCGCTGCAGTTTGCCTACCGGGCAAACAGGTCGGTGGACGATGCTGTCAACCTGGGACTGCACTACACCCTGCAGCACCTTGACAGCCCAGGCTGCTACGCGAGGATCCTGTTTGTGGATTTCAGCTCGGCGTTCAACACCATCATCCCCGAAATCCTCTCCTCCAAACTCTCCCACCTCAACGTGTCTCTGCCCATCTGTCAGTGGATCACCAGCTTCTTGACAGATAGAAGTCAGCAGGTGAGGCTGGGAGACGTCACCTCAGCCACACGGAGCACCAGCACTGGCGCCCCCCAGGGGTGTGTCCTGTCCCCTCTGCTCTTCTCCCTCTACACCAACGACTGCACCTCCACGCACCCAGCCGTCAAACTCCTGAAGTTTGCAGACGACACCACAGTCATCGGCCTGATCCAGAACGGAGATGAGTCTGCATATCGGCAGGAGATCGAGCGGCTGGTGCTCTGGTGCAGCCAGAACAACTTGGAGCTGAACACGCTCAAGACTGAGGAGATGACGGTGGACTTCAGGAGGCAGCCCCCGCCTCTGCCCCCCCTCACCATCTGCAACAGCCCCGTGTCAGCTGTCGAGACCTTCAATTTCCTGGGAACTACCATCTCTCAGGACCTGAAGTGGGAGAAGAACATCCACTGCATCCTGAAGAAGGCCCAGCAGAGGATGTTCTTCCTGCGACAGCTGAAAAGACATGGCCTGTCTCAGGAGCTGCTTGTCCAGTTCTACACGGCTGTCATCGAGTCTGTCCTGTGCTCCTCCATCACTGTGTGGTTTGGAGCAGCCACACAGCAGGACAGGAACAGACTGCAGCGCACAGTCAAGACGGCAGAAAAAATCACAGGAGCCCCCCTGCCCTCCATCCAGGAACTGTACTACTCCAGAACCAGGAAGAGGGCAGCCAACATCATTAAAGACTCTGCCCACCCTGGTAACAACCTGTTCTCCCTCCTCCCCTCCGGCAGGCGCTACAGAGCCCTGCGCACCAAAACCACCAGACTTAAGAACAGTTTTTACCCCACTGCCATAACTTTAACTAACAGCTGACACAGTCTTGCACTGCCATACATTCACACTGATTTGCACTACATCGTGTACTTTGCACCACCCTTTTTGTAGAATATTATTTATTTTTATTCTTGTACATACTATTTTATATTTTTATATTTTATATTACTATTCTGAGAGTGACACCACCTGCCGGAATAGAATTCCATGTATGTGCAAATGTATCTGGCGAATAAAAAACGATTCTGATTCTGATTCTGAAGGTTCACATCAACTTAAGGCTACAATGGAATAAAAAAAACCACTAGTGTTTCTTGGTGTTTTACTTCCATCATACTTAAACTAAACGTACTTGTGTTTGTAGTTACATCTTTGGCTGGAAAACTTACTGCACTTTAGAGAGTGTGATCAGTAACTATTAGTTCAAATATTCATGAAAATATTCAATTAACTACAAATCAAATATGTAAATGTATAGAAAACACTTTGAAAACACTTACATACTCTATATTTAAAGTTCTAAAGTAGATCAAAAGAAAGTGATCTGTTGTCCAGTGGAACATCATATGGGTTAATGTTAAATATGTTGCACAGAAATTGGAACCATAAAATTGCATTTTAATAACCCTTTTTTCCACTAGTGTGTGTGTGTGTGTGTGTGTGTGTGTGGGGGGGGGGGGGGGTTGCCCCTGGCCCACATGGACTTAAACCACAGTTATCTGATTTATTGCTTATTTCCTGATTGCATGGGGAAATAAAACAACTGTAAATGTGCTCTGGTTTGTTGAGTGTGTTGAGTTCATAAAGTTAATCTCGCATGCTTCACTTTTGCTACAAAGTAACAGTCACCAACTGTACCTCAGCTAATTAAAATTCCCCCGGTTCATGAACGCACCTTGCCTCACAAACGCCGTAACTGACATGTTTGGATGCACACGTAGCCAGAACTGTCTGTAGACCGGTATCCAGAAGGTTCCTATGTACGAAGCCTGGGTGCTTTACAATAAACTGGATGGTTCTATTTAGACACATAACTGCACATGTAGGACAGGGAAACATGCTACTGGACTGACAAAGTTGTCGTTGTTTGTGGGGGGGGAGTGACCCGTGTTTAGTGGTAAGCCTGGGTAAGTTAACCTAGAGGTGGTGTTAATAACAGAAGAGGCTGGAGTCATTATTGTCTTAACTAGACAAAGTTAGCAGGCTAATCTGTTAGCAGGTTTATCACTACCTCTGGTTTAATTTACCAGGTTAATCACTTAACCACCTATTTGTATATCTCCCATATCTTTCATTTTATTTTCAGTCTGTTCTTCATTGTAGGTTTGGGTCATGCTGCAGCAGTTTTATTCAAGGTCCAGGTTGTGGTTAGAATAGGAAGGACAGACAAACGGACATTCCTGATCGTGCTCTCATCCCAGTCCACACCCTGGATCTTTGTAACCATAGATGTCGATTTTTTTGAATGGGTCAGATCCAGATGGAATTCTATCCAGTTTAACTCTGTCCTTGTAACAAATCTGACAACTGACAAAAACAGGCAGCACAGTGGTGCAGTGGTTAGCACGGTGGTGCAGTGGTTAGCACTCGTGCCTCACAGCAAGGAGGACCCTGGTTCGAATCCCACACTAGACCTTTCTGTGTGGAGTTTGCATGTCCTCCCCGTGTCCATGTGGGTTTTCGCCGGGCACTCCGGTTTCCTCCCACCGTCCAAACACATGCACTGATAGGTTAATTGGTTAATCTAAAATTGGCCATAGATGTGAATGTGAGAGTGATTGTTTGTCTATATATGTTCAGCCCTGCGATGAACTGGCGTCTCATACAGGGTGTACCCCGCCTTCGCCCATTGTAGCTGGATTAGGCCCCCAGTGACCCCCGCGACCCTAGTGAGGATAAAGCTACAGTAGCTGTACTTCTACTGTAGTACAGAATGGTAGTACTTTGAACACTTGTGGTTCAGTTGCTGGTTTACTGTGACGGTACTGTACGTCCACACTTCACAAACACACAGGAATTAAACAACACACAGTTACAGTTTCATGATGGTTTATTTAAAATAACAACAATGTAGGAAAAAGAAGAGGGTGTGAAAAAGCTGCATGAATATAAGGAGTGAGTGAAGAGGAAACCCAGGGTAAGGTTTCCAGCACCTTCTCTGCAGCCCAGTTCACCTGGTACCAACACACAGAACTGGTACCAACACACAGAACTGGTACCAACACACAGACCTGGTACCAACACACAGAACTGGTACCAACACACAGACCTGGTACCAACAGACACAACTGAAGCAGGACTGCATGGGGTCCTTTGTCACATCTGAACTAAAACACCTGCAGGTGATCAGAGACGTTTCCAAAATAAGACTGGACGATAACAGAATCAAACACTAAATATATAATCCTGTCTGGTCAACACCAGATGTATTCTGGTGTTGATTGTTTAATTGTTGTATATGGAACAACTATTCAGTCAAAAACATTTGAATGTGACGACATCATGATCCACATGAAAGATCAAATTTGCAAAACAGATGTGTGACTTAATACAAACGTGCACATGCACATGTATATTACATTTCACATGTGCCTTGAAAAATCATTTGAATGCTACGTTCCTTCTGTGAAGTTTTAAAACTACATTTGCAGATCACCTAACATCTGCACCGATCCCTTCTTACATTTGTGTTATTTTGAGAGATTAATGTCACACTTTCTTTCCAATCTGATCCATGCGTCAAGGTTTTAATCCACACTATAGGCTGTACTGTCACAGACAAGTGGGGCGCAGCTGGTCTGCCCCAATGGGGTGTGTCCAGACGACTTTTGTAAGTTTGGCTCGCTGTGCAGACTGGCGTAAACCCACCGCTCTGTTCCTCCCACTGGTGTAAGTGGGAATGAGGGAGGAGACAGGGTGTGTGATGGATGTAACAGCTGATCAGATCCACCGTTAGCTCCTCCCCTTGTTCTTAAATGTTCATCCAGCTGCAACACCAGCTGACTGGGTCTGTTTGGGTTTAGTTTGTTTTGTTTAAACAGGGTTCTAATTGGACTGAGGAGTCTTTATGGTTCTGAAGTTTTGTTGTTTTAATTTTGGGTTTGGGTTTGTAGATGATCAGTGGTTCTTTGACTTGGGCCGTCCATTGACCGAAGGGTTGGCGGTTCGATTCCCGCTCCTAGTCAGTCCGTTGTGTCCTTGGGCAAGACACTTTACCCTCCTTGCCTCCAGTGTCACTCACACTGATGTATGAATGAGTATGAATGTTCGGTGGTGGTCAGAGGGGCCGTAGGCGCGAAATGGCAGCCACGCTTCTGTCAGTCTGCCCCATGGCAACTGTGACTACATATGTAGTTTACCACCACCAGAGGGAACATGTGAGAGTGAATGAATAATGGATCAATAATGTAAAGTGCTTTGGGTGCCTTGAAAAGCGCTATAGAAATCTAATCCATTATTATTACTTTATTGACAACTTGAAAAAACCTGAAGTGGTTAATGCCCTAGAGTGGAGCCTAATGGAAGCCTGTTTCTGCCGATGAAAAAGAAAATATTTCCCATAAAAAGTCCTAATTACGAGATACTATCTCATAATTAGGATTTTTTATCTCATAATTTCGACTTTTCATGGGGAAAAGTCTTTTTCATTGGCAGAAACAGGCATCCATGGGCTTGACACTGTTATGGTTGTTTGGACAGAACTATTTGGACCAGAGCCGTCGATGTCTGATAGGACAACACGTCCACCTGTGGAGGGGGGACAGTGCAGAACTCTTAGTGTGGATTAAAACCTTGCCGCATGGATCAGATTGGGGGAAAGTGTGAAATTAATCTCTCAAAATTACAGTAGAAGAAGGGATCTGTGCACATGTAGTTTTCAAACTTCACAGAAGGAACGTAGCACTCAAAAATTATTTTTCAAGGCACATGCACATGCAGTATGTACGGTGGTGGAGAAGGCTCACAACAAAAACAAAAGCCACAGCAAAAATGAAAATGACACAATAGAACAAAAAGTCACAACACGAAAACTGCAACGGAAGTGACCGTATTTTGTGACGGACCAACAGAAGCACAGTTACCATAGTTGCCATTAAACAAAACAAAGTCAGCTGGAAACCTGACATTTACGGGTGGAAAAATAATGTTAAAAACATATAAATGTTAGGATTCTGGACTTTGTTGTCTTGTCATGTGAGTTTCTGTCAGTCCTCCTGTGTTCATTTGTTTATTTTTTTGTCTTTGTTGGAGTCCTGGGCTTTTATTTTGTTATGTGGGTCTGTGTGCATGTCATTTAATTTTGTTTCCTGTCACCGGCATTTTCTTCCCGCCTCGTCCACCTGTCCTCTTCCCTATTTAAGTAAATGGTAAATGGTCTGCACTTATATCGCGCTTTTCCACCTTCATGGTTCAAAGCTCTTTACATTAGCTTCACATTCACCCATTCACACACACACTCATACACCAGTAGGTTTCTAAAGTCTAAGGTCAGTCCTACTGGGGGCCTAAGTCGGGGGTTCAGTGTCTTGCCCAAGGACACTTCGACATGTGGACAGCCAGAGCTGGGACGCGAACCACCAACCTCTTGGTCATTGGGCGACTCACTCTACCAACTGAGCCGCCCACAGCCGCCGTCTGTGGTGTGTGAGCGTTCTATTCCTGTGTCTTGGCTTTTCAGTGTATGACCTGTTTCCGGATCTCTAGCCATAGTTCAGTTGGTTGAGCAGGTCGACTATTAACCGAAGGGTTGGCAGTTCGATTCCCGCTCTGTCCCAGTCAGTCCTTGGCCAAAGACACTTCACCCTCCTGTCTGACCGTAGGCACAAAATGTCAGCCATGCTTCTGTCAGTCTGCCCCAGGACAGCTGTGTATACATATGTAGTTTATCACCACCAGAGGGAACATATGAGAGTGAAGGAATAATGGATCAATAATGTAAAGCACTTTGGGTGCTTTGAAAAGCTCTATAAAAATATAATCCATTATTATTATGATTATTATTATTAGTCTGTTTCCTACTGGCTTTGGTATTTGTTGTGGCTTTTATGTTATCAGACCTGGACTTCATACTTGACCCTGACACCGTCTCATTCCTGTCGTATCCCTTTGTTGGACTGATTACCTGGATTAACCCTCGCCTGTATACTAGTTTGGGTTACTGGGCACCCAGTTTTGACCCCTGCCTACCGTCACCTACAGATCTGCCATAATTCAGCAGATCCACCGTCATTCACATTTTTATTTCATAAAAGTGTTAATACTGAAATACTGTGTCTTGCATTTTGGTCCCCCTGTTCTGAAATAAATACTTTCCAACCTTTTCACTTCTATGTTCCTTTTAAATGTTACTAAGAAAAGACCACTTAATGGCGACTATGGTAACTATGGTAACTCTGCTTCCATTGGAACATATAGCTTTTGCTTTTGTTGTGAGCCATCCCAGTCATTGTAGAAATGTCACATATTTGTGCACATTCTGTATTGGTTTATGCAAATTCCCATTTACATACGTGTGGATTACGATGTCCTTGCATTCAAATATTTTGACTAAATACTTCTTCCATAGATTTAGTATCTGTTTTTTTGTGCTGAATCCAAAAATCCCATTAGTTTTGCTCCATCGAGTCAGCTTTATTTGTTTTTTAATGTTTGTGTTCACATATATGGGTATTTTCATATTATATGGTGTAATATTCTTATATATTTCTTGCAATAAATGAATTCTGTAGGTTTTGGATATGCCAATTTAGGACAAAAAGGTTTTTTTGCCTTATACTACATTACAGATTGTTAATAAGGTGGTAATTCTTTGGTAATTTTGATACATTTCATAGTAATAATACCTTTATAACTGCTTATTACACATAATTTCCATGCAGTTTCCAGTGTAATTATTCTATAGTGTCCAGGTAATAGCAATACAAACAGCTTTCATTTCTTTTTTTTTTCATATCAAGTATGATAAAATGGTTTGAAATTTGAAATTAATCTGTAGTTACTGAAATTAAACGATTGACTTGTTTTTCTTAATTGCCTGAAAAACACGGAGGTAATTTCCAGTAAAATCCACAACATCAGGGCTGTAAAAGGCGTCGACACTTGTTTCCATCCAATTACTGAGTTATTAGCAAGAAAGAGACAAAACCAAGTCAGTGGTAAAAACGATATGATGCGCCTGTGAGATGACATGTGTATAGATTTTAGGCGAGTGCAGCCCACTCCTGATACTACAGTGATAAGAGGACAGGAAGTTCTTATAAATACTTAGGCTCATGTCTTGATGACAAGCTGTCATTTCAGAAAAATTCTGACTTAATCTATCAGAAGTGTCAGCAGCGTCTGTACTGTCTTAGAAAAGTAGCTAATCTCCAGGTCGACCTGATGAGTGTTTTATCATTATCTGTGATTACATTTTCTTTTATTTGCTGGTTCCAATCCTTGAGGTGGAAAGAGAGAAGCTCTACTGAATTAGGTTGTTAGTGTGAGGAGTAAATTAAAAGGATATGTCCAAGAAAACCTATTAGAACTATACAAAAAAACAGCTTCTTAGCCAGGGATAATGTATTGCCCACGCGTGACTATCAGAAAAATATAGTCACATGTATGAAATTACATCAAAATGATCATAGAAATCACCACCGTAATGAAAGCTGTTTATATTCCTATTATTTAGAAACTGCAGAGTAATTGCGCTGAAAAATGCATGGATATTACTTGTAATAAGTGTTTACAAAGACATTATTACCATGAAGTTACATCAAAATGACCATAGATTTACCACCTTATTAGTGATCCCTAATAGCAACTTTTTGACAAGTAAAAAAAAAAAATCACGCCCTGAATGTTCCACAATAACTATGTAATGTTCAATTTACATGTATTTTATTTTACCTATATCAATGTTTACAGAAAATGAAGTTTGTAACATTTGATTAATACATTCTGTGACAAAACAATATTTTTTTCTCCTAAAAAAGTATTTTTTGGATGACAAATATTAACAAAAATTAACTGATAGTGTCACAAAAAAATATTCAATTTAGTCAGAAAATCAGATTTTTTTTAAATGAAATTGACATAAAAACATGAACTGATGGAGAAATTTGATTTAATTTTCTGATTCAGCTGCAAAATGATCCTAATTCAACTGGAAAAATATAAACAACTTACAAAAACATTTTTGTAACCCAGTGTGATTCACAGAAACATTGGTTAATTTTCATAATTATTTTTGGAACTAGATCAAATGTTCATAAATACTAACATGTAACATCTAACTAACCTATAAAACTATTAAATGTTTTATTTTTCTGCACTAATTTAATTTAATTTAATTTTTGTAAATCACGCTCAGTCCTAATAATCATATATATCAAACAATCATTCATTTGACATTTTTAACCCTTTAAATTATCATCATGTTGTCACTACAGTTTTGATGCAAACAAACTTTTAATGTAAAAAACAAACAAACATTTTTTGTAAATTCCTCCATAAAAACCAGATCCCATATGTTTACATTTTTGCAGCGTTGCATATGTCAGTGATTTACACCAACATTAATTAATTTACATGATTATTTTTGGCTCCAATATAAATACGAGCATCTGTCTCCAAGTGTGTGTAAAATGCACATCTATAAATCTAACTATTAAATATTATATATTATTTTATTTTTCTGGTGTAATTTGATTTGATTTAAAACCTTTTTTTTTTTTTTTTACACTTTAAATGATCTCTGTTGATCATGATGTCACTACATTTCTGATGCAAAAAAAATCTATTTTTTATGATTTCTACCATAATATCTTATGGAAGTAATAGTGTGTTTTATGGACACTTGGCAGACACATGCTAGTCTGCTCATTTTCTTTTGTGTAATTTTTAGTTAGTGTCCCGATTTTTAAAGCTCATGTAAAAATGAACAACTTTAGAATTCTGACCTCATTTAAATTCTGAAAAATAATACAAAGTTTTTGAGCTACAAACCAGGGCCGGTGTTAGGCACAGGCAGACTAGGCGGTCGCCTAGGGGACCAGATGTCTTAGGGGCGCCAAGTCCCACCCACAGAATTAGAATATTAAGATACTGTATTTTCTGGACTATAAGGTGAACTGAAAATACTTTAATTTTCTCACAGTGAGACTTAATATGTGACCCACCACCAGTAAACCAGGCATAAGTGTGTGTAAATCCAAACAGAGTTATGTGTGTATCTTGGTAGAGTGTAAACTAAGGTTTAAGATGGTGAAAAAATGATGTTTCTATCACAAGTAGAACCAAAGTTATGGTCATTTTAATATCCACATTTGGACATATTTTACAATTTGCATATTTTTAGATATTGTCCGTTAAAGTTTTGGACTGTTTTGGGGTAGGAAGTCCTTAGCAACGCATAATAATTTGTATCCGATTGACACAAATTGTTGACAGATGTTAAAGGACACTCTGATGGACATGTCACAGAAGTTTTATATATTATAATAATAGGACAGAAGTGTGACGTATTATAATCATTTGGCTTACACCATTGGACAGAACATTCAATATAAGCTTTTACCTCGTACCAAACACTTGGGTGTTTACCCACGGAACGGAGATCGTTTTGTTCGGCGAAAAGAGGTGGAAGTCGTCTTTGTCTTTGCTCAGCAATACCTGAACTTTTGTCACCGCTTAAATAATTGACCCAATAAATACACCTTTATTGATTGGATTTCAATGTAATGACCACAGGAAGTGAACATAGAGGTGTTAAGGTACCGTTTTTTGATAAGGTGTAAACACTAATAACAAATCACCTTCCAGCCTAAATTTGGCTGTAGCTCTGAACGGCTCAGTGCGACTTATGCCTGGTTTGGTGGTGGCGGGTCACATATGTGGATTCATTCTAGTTGTAATAAGTGACCGACTTTTAATCGCATAATTTTGACAGCTGTGCATAAAAAGCACAGCTGGACACCAGAGGGTTAATGTTGTAGAAGATGATGGTGTTTCCATGGTAACTACGGAGCCTCTGAACATCCAAATGGGTCATATTTGATGACCATGAATAGATGAAAAACTGTATTTTACACTAATTATTTACATATATTGATATAATTAATGGATCAAAGTTATTAAACATTAACATAAGTAGATGGTTTTGGTCGCTGGTGGTTGTTTGGGTCTTTATGGGTTAAGACACTAAAAAACAAATACTGGTTTTTAATAAAAAAAAATGTGCTCATAAGCATATATTAAATGACAACAAATTAACTGTATGATTGAGTATTTGTGTACATTTTCAAACTCCCTGTCCAAATTCATTTTATTTACGTCTTTATTTCCCTAAATTATTAATTATTAATGAAGTGGCATAAAACAGTGCAACGTTAAGACACAAAAGCCACACTTATAAAAATATAAAAGGTAAAAAAGAAGAAGAGTTACCTGTGTCTGAAAGTCTGGGATAAAAATGATCCAGTTTCACCACAGATTTAGTCCAAGTTCAGTTCTATTTATCCAAACAATAAACTGTGGAAACAGGAAGGATAAAGCCATATATGGGCCTGGTGTTATTTATGCTTTTTTTTCTTACATCGGTAATAATCTATGGGTAAAAAAAAAAAAAAAAAGAAAAAAGAAAAGGGAAAAATTTGAAAAAAAATGTGAGAAAAAAATTACAAAGAAAAAATGGAAAGAAAATAAAAAAAAGAGAAAAATATTTGTAAAAAGAAGAGAAGAGAAAGGAATAGAATATGTTGGAAAGTAAAAAGAAAGGAAAAAAGAAGAAAAAGGGACAAAGGACAAAACAAAAAAAAGGAAAAGAAAAATTAAAAACCATCATGTGTCCGTTTGTTCATATTTATTAGTTTAACTGTCACTATCTTTTAAATTTTCTAATTGTAATTAAAAAAGATTTTCTCACATTTGTTTTCATTTGACAGATACCGGTTTAAATATCGACTCAGGTTTGTAAACTGATGGAAAAAAATAAGTATCGGCTCCAAAAACTCCATTTAAAAATAGTCAGTGTTCTAAGTATGTGTTTTCTATAGGTGCTCTTCCTCTTCAGAGACCTTTAGAAAACACTTAGAGGTGTATTCTAAATCCTAAAAACATAATCCTACTAATAAAACATGATAGAGGGTCACAGGTGTGTGAGCAGCAGCAGTGTAGGGTGGTGCAGATCCATCAACCCTCTGGAACTGGAGAAAAGAGAAGAAGACGGTGCTGCTTTCACTTCTCGATCTCGTTGAAATATTCTGAGAAACCTGAGTATGGAGCAGCTGCATCAGCAGGATCTGAGGAGCACAGAGAAGAAGCACAAGGAGGTCACACAAAAACTATCCCATTCAGAACATGAGGTGCTTCCCCACTGAAGGAACCTTCTGTTTGGAACATAGGAACTAATAATAATAATAATAATGGAACACATTTACATAGAGCTTTTCAGGACACCCAAAACAATACAATTCATTCACTCTCACATGCTCCCTCTGGTGAATGTAAACTACATATGTATCCACAGTTGCCCTGGGGCAGACTACAGTCACACACATTCACACACATTCACACCAGTGTGAGTGACACTACAGGCAAGGAGGGTGGAGCCTAAGGACGCAACAAGAAAATGCACTTATTAAAAAAAAGGAGAAAAAATATTTAAAACAACAACTACCCTTTAATGGTTGGGGGTTCACCTCAGTCATACTGGGGGGTTCCATATATATATATATATATATATATATATATATATATATACATGGAAGCTTCTATCAGGCATCATAGCGACTAAGATGAGTAGGCACATGGAGCAATACATGAGCAGAGCACAGAAAGGAATAGGCAACAACACCAGGGGAGCCAAACACCAGCTACTGGTTGACAGGGCAATTGCCCGAGATTGCAAGATGAGGAACACCAACCTGTGCACTACCTGGATTGATTACAAGAAAGCCTATGACTCAATGCCACATACATGGATACTGGAATGCTTAAAACTGTATAACATCAACAGGACACTAAGAGAGTTCATCCAGAACTCAATGAGGCTGTGGAAGACAACTCTGGAGGCCAACTCAAAGCCAATTGCACAGGTGAACATCAGATGCGGCATTTACCAAGGAGATGCTCTGTCCCCCCTGCTGTTCTGCATAGGCCTAAACCCCCTCAGCCAGATCATCTCAAAGAGTGGCTTCGGATACCAGTTCCGGAGTGGAACATCCATCAACCACCTCCTCTACATGGATGACATCAAGCTGTATGCCAAGAATGAGCGTGACATTGATTCCCTAATTCACCTCACCCGGATCTACAGCAAAGACATTGGGATGTCATTCGGACTAGATAAATGTGGGCGGATGATATCTAGAAGAGGAAAGGTGATCACAACTGAAGGGGTTGACCTACCTGAAGGGAATATCACAGATGTGCAGGAAAGTTACAAATACCTAGGGATCCCACAGACAAATGGTAATCATGAGGAGGCAGCTCGGAAGTCAGCCACAGCCAAATACCTACAGAGGGTAAGACAGGTCCTGAAAAGTCAGCTGAACGGCAAAAATAAGATCCAGGCCATTAACACCTATGCCCTGCCAGTAATCAGATACCCAGCTGGGATAATATCCTGGCCACTGGAAGATATACAAGCCACTGATATCAAGACAAGGAAACTCCTTACCATGCATGGAGGGTTCCACCCCAAGTCCAGTGTCCTGAGGCTGTACACTAAGCGAAAGGAAGGGGGCCGAGGACTAGTAAGTGTCAGAACTACTGTCCAGGAGGAAACGGCGAACCTCCAGGAATACATCAAGAAAATGGCCCCCAATGACCAACTGCTAAGTGAATGCCTCAGGCAACAAAAGCCCAGTAAGGTCGAGGAACCAGAGGGGCTATCATGGAAGGACAAACCCTTGCATGGCGTGTACCATCGACAAATTGAGGAAGTGGCTGATATGGAAAAGACATACCAGTGGCTGGAAAAGGCTGGACTAAAGGACAGCACAGAGGCGCTACTCATGGCTGCACAAGAACAAGCCCTGAACACCAGAGCAATAGAGGCCGGGGTCTACCACATCAGACAGGACCCCAGGTGCAGGCTGTGTAGAGAAGCCCCTGAAACAGTCCAGCACATCACAGCAGGGTGTAAGATGCTGGCAGGCAAGGCATACATGGAGAGGCATAACCAGGTAGCGGGCATACTGTACAGGAACATCTGTAAAGAGTATGGACTGGAGGTCCCAGGGTCAAGATGGGAGAACCCACCAAAGGTGACAGAGAACAAACAGGCCAAGATCCTGTGGGACTTCCAGATCCAGACTGACAAGATGGTGATGGCCAATCAGCCTGACATAGTGGTGGTGGATAAACATGAGAAGACAGTGGTGGTGATAGATGTAGCAGTCCCCAGTGATAGCAACATCAGAAAGAAAGAACATGAGAAGCTTGAGAAATACCAAGGGCTGAAAGAGGAGTTAGAGAAAATGTGGAGTGTGAAGGCAACGGTGGTACCAGTAGTGATCGGAGCATTAGGGGCAGTGACCCCCAAGCTGGGGGAATGGCTCCAGCAGATACCAGGAACAACATCAGAGATCTCTGTACAAAAGAGCGCATTGCTAGGAACAGCTAAGATCCTGCGCAGAACCCTCAGGCTCCCAGGCCTCTGGTAGAGGACCCGAGCCTGAAGGAGACACCGCCCACGTGGGGCGAGAGGAACATTTTTTATTTTTTTTTTATATATATATACACACACAAACATATGTATATGCACTGGGGGACCATGTGAATGATTTGATGATAAAAACCATAGAAACTTCCAGAACAGCAACAATCGACTCACCTTCACATGGTCCTTTTTTAAAGTAGACGTCGTCAACGGCGATATCGCTTCGTAGTGACGGGCCTCGGATGGCTTCAAATACGATCTGAAAAACAGATACACCCAGTTACACCCTAGAACAGTAACACCTAGAACAGTTACACCTAGAACAGTAACACCTAGAACAGTAACACCTAGAACAGTAACAACTAGAACAGTTACACCTAGAACAGTTACACCTAGAACAGTTACACCCTAGAACAGTAACACCTAGAACAGTTACACCTAGAACAGTTACACCTAGAACAGTAACACCTAGAACAGTAACACCTAGAACAGTTACACCTAGAACAGTTACACCTAGAACAGTTACACCTAGAACAGTTACACCTAGAACAGTAACAACTAGAACAGTTACACCTAGAACAGTTACACCCTAGAACAGTAACACCTAGAACAGTAACACCTAGAACAGTTACACCTAGAACAGTAACACCTAGAACAGTAACACCTAGAACAGTAACACCTAGAACAGTAACACCTAGAACAGTAACAACTAGAACAGTTACACCTAGAACAGTTACACCTAGAACAGTTACACCCTAGAACAGTAACACCTAGAACAGTTACACCTAGAACAGTTACACCTAGAACAGTAACACCTAGAACAGTAACACCTAGAACAGTTACACCTAGAACAGTTACACCTAGAACAGTAACAACTAGAACAGTTACACCTAGAACAGTTACACCCTAGAACAGTAACACCTAGAACAGTAACACCTAGAACAGTTACACCTAGAACAGTAACACCTAGAACAGTAACACCTAGAACAGTAACAACTAGAACAGTTACACCTAGAACAGTTACACCTAGAACAGTTACACCCTAGAACAGTAACACCTAGAACAGTTACACCTAGAACAGTTACACCTAGAACAGTAACACCTAGAACAGTAACACCTAGAACAGTTACACCTAGAACAGTTACACCTAGAACAGTAACAACTAGAACAGTTACACCTAGAAAAGTTACACCCTAGAACAGTAACACCTAGAACAGTAACACCTAGAACAGTAACACCTAGAACAGTAACACCTAGAACAGTAACAACTAGAACAGTTACACCTAGAACAGTTACACCTAGAACAGTTACACCTAGAACAGTTACACCCTAGAACAGTAACACCTAGAACAGTTACACCTAGAACAGTTACACCTAGAACAGTTACACCTAGAACAGTAACACCTAGAACAGTAACACCTAGAACAGTTACACCTAGAACAGTTAATCCTAGAACAGTAACAACTAGAACAGTTACACCCTAGAACAGTAACACCTAGAACAGTAACACCTAGAACAGTTACACCTAGAACAGTAACACCTAGAACAGTAACACCTAGAACAGTAACACCTAGAACAGTAACAACTAGAACAGTTACACCTAGAACAGTTACACCTAGAACAGTTACACCCTAGAACAGTAACACCTAGAACAGTTACACCTAGAACAGTTACACCTAGAACAGTTACACCTAGAACAGTAACACCTAGAACAGTAACACCTAGAACAGTTACACCTAGAACAGTTACACCTAGAACAGTAACAACTAGAACAGTTACACCTAGAACAGTTACACCCTAGAACAGTAACACCTAGAACAGTTACACCTAGAACAGTTACACCTAGAACAGTTACACCTAGAACAGTAACACCTAGAACAGTTACACCTAGAACAGTTACACCTAGAACAGTAACACCTAGAACAGTTACACCTAGAACAGTTACACCTAGAACAGTTACACCTAGAACAGTAACACCTAGAACAGTTACACCTAGAACAGTAACACCTAGAACAGTTACACCTAGAACAGTTACACCTAGAACAGTAACACCTAGAACAGTAACACCTAGAACAGTAACACCTAGAACAGTTACACCTAGAACAGTAACACCTAGAACAGTTACACCTAGAACAGTTACACCTAGAACAGTTACACCTAGAACAGTAACACCTAGAACAGTAACACCTAGAACAGTTACACCTAGAACAGTAACACCTAGAACAGTTACACCTAGAACAGTAACACCTAGAACAGTTACACCTAGAACAGTAACACCTAGAACAGTTACACCTAGAACAGTTACACCTAGAACAGTAACACCTAGAACAGTAACACCTAGAACAGTTACACCTAGAACAGTTACACCTAGAACAGTAACACCTAGAACAGTTACACCTAGAACAGTTACACCTAGAACAGTTACACCTAGAACAGTTACACCTAGAACAGTCAAAACCTATTGATTGTTGTAGATTTATCACCTCCGCCAAGGAGGTATTAAGTCCATCTGATTGTTTGTTTGTCTGTCAGCAGGATTAGGCAAAATGTTTTGAACAGATTTTGATGAAACTTTCAGGAATGATAAATAATGGGTCAAAGAAGAACACATTAGATTTTGAGCAATGGAGGTCAAAGGTCAAGGTCACACTAAAGGTCAACACCTAAAACATTTCTTTTCTTTTTTTCAGTCACATGCTCTCACCTTCACAAATGGGATGGGTCCACACCTATGGCTCTGCTGTCTCTGACTGACTTGTTTATGTTTTGTATGACGTATTGAAATCCTACATCTTATCTAAACAGCCTGCAGTTTTATTATCTATTATTTTTGTTGTTGTTTTTTTTCCACTCTATACTGAACCTTTTCTTGCACATTCTTCTGTTAAAGCCTGAACCAGTGAATTTAACTGTTGTTGGATCTAATCTAACCTTGTATAATACAGTTTAATCCAGTCTAATGTAATGTTATTAATACAATATAATGTAATTTAAGGTAATGTAATCGAATCCTTTCATTCATATATATATATATATATGTACAGTAGGACTGACAGAACCTTAGAAACCTACTGGTGTATGAGTGTGTGTGAATGGGTGAATGTGAGGCTAATGTAAAGAGCTTTGAACCATGAAGGTGGAACAACTATAGAAGTGAAGAACATTTAATGTTTTTTTCTTCAACAAACTGAGGGTCAAAGGTTGTAAACCCTATCAGTGTTTCCCATACATACAGTCATTTGTGGTACAGCACCAGAAGTAGATTGCAGCCCCCCCCCCCCACACACACACACACGATTATGTCAATCTCGCTCACACACAGAAAGAAAGAGAGAGATCAATATTTCAGTACCACACACATATACAGCTGTTCTTTATTACATCCTCTACACAAAGTGTAATTGTTGTAAGCGAGGGGACTACTAGTATTACCCTCGTGCTAGCATGAGCCGAGTGTTAGCATTGTCCTACTCCTAGCATTAGCTTACTGCTAGACTTCGGCCCCGTCCCATTTCTCCCCCCTTAAAACTTCCACTTGGTTTTAAGTGCCCCTAAAAAGTAAATTCCACTCATCAAGGGGAAATAATTCCCCCTGAAAATGGGACACCACTCGCCAAGTGAACGTAACAAACATGATCACGTCACACGCTGACAAGTCTACCCCGCCAAATATGAAACTACCCCTCCGCGAGACTGACAGCAGCTGACTACTATTTACACGGAGGACAAATGGCGGTCCCAGCTGTGTTACCTGTTGTGTTGGTTCTGTTTATTTACCTTCGGGATGCGCAGAGAAGAAATGCGGCAAACAGAAGACGCATTCGCCGTCTACTTTGCCTTTCAGTCTTGTCTCAGGTGTGTTGATTTATTTAAATATTTTGATGTATTTTTTCTTCAATAGTTGGCGATTTATAACATTAACGTTAGCATTACCGCTAGCTTGACAAGGTAACATTACCGGTCATCATGCATCATGGGTAATTTCATCTTCCACTCAAAACGAAGTCCGCAACCAACCTCACTACATTTTGAGGGTTGATTTTAAGGGCAAAATCGCACTCCCACTTGCTCCCCTAGGTAATGGGACACCCTACCCCTACACATGAACGCGCAAAATCTAGGGTTAGGGGGAGAAATGGGACAGGGCCTTACCCTACTGCTAGCATCAGCCTAGTGCTAGTATCAGCCTAGTGCTAGCATTACCCTAGTACTAGCATCAGCCTAGTGCTTGTTTTACACTTGTGCTACTACTAATTTTACCCTACTGGTACGATAACACTAGTGCTAGCATTAGCCTCAAAACAACAAAAATGCAGAGAAAAAATACATAAAATGTTAAAATCTACTAAAATTCCCCATAGAAATGAATTCAGTTTTAAATTGTTCTATGAACTTTGACCTGTTTTCTAATGTGACACTGTTTGGGTTTGGTTGAAGGTCTGAACACGTACCTGGTGTCGGTCGCTACAGCGGTAGTCCACCATGGCCCTCATCCAGCTGACGCTCTGCTCACCACGCCGTCTCCATAGCAACGTGTCCTGTTGTAAGCCGCTGTGACGCAGCAGAACGCTCAGTATGCCACTGCCCGTCCCGTACATGTGGTAATAAAAAACCAGACACTGAGGGGATGAGGAGCCGCGGAGGTCAGAGGTCAACAGCCGAGCTTTTTGTCCCGGCCTCATGAGAGAAGCCTCGATGTAGATGAAGTACCCTGAGAAAATATAAAACATGCAACAGGAGTATTTAAGCAGGAAAAAAAATTAATTTAAGCACGAAAAGGTGAATTTAGGTACGGAAAAGGAGAATTTAAGCAGGAAAAAAAAATTAAGTACAAAAGGTAAATTTAAGCATGAAAAAAGTTGGTTTATAGGTTTACTCATCACTGCAACATATACAATATAATGGTGTCATTTATACCCAATCAGCAGCATGATGATGGGATTTGGAACCATAGGGAACAATTGCAGAACTTTAAGTAACTTAACTTGAAGCATGAAAAATGCAAGCACCAAAAAGGAGAATTTAAGCAGGAAAAAGGCTAAATCAAGCAACAAAAAAAGAGGCTAATTTAAGTACAAAAGACAAATGTAAGAATGTAAAAGGTGAATTGAAGTTAAACACTGTGTAGAGGAAGAATACACTGGTCCCTGTGGAAAGATGGAGGAGCAGCTGAGAAAATACAAGTAAAGAATCTGGGACGAGTGAGGACGGACGGAGGAGAAAAGTCCAGGACAGACAGAAGAGTTATTATATCCATGAGTTTAACATTATTAGAGTAAACACTGCAAAAATATAAACCTTACCCAGTAAAATGGCTCATCAAGAAAAACTAGAACATTTAAAAAAAATAATAATAATAAAAAAATGAAGCCTTTAAAAGGGAGTTAGTGTGTAGATGTTTTATTAGGTCATGGTCCATGGTTTAGTGGGTGTGGACAGAACATTTAGGAAAATGTCATAAATAGGAGATTAAAAAAAACCAGCAAAATTATGAGATAAAAAAAATCTAAATTGTAAGATTAAAGTCAAAATTATGACAAAAAAGTCATAATTCATAATAATATAATAATCTATCCATCCATCCATCCATCCATCCATCCATCCATCCATCCATCCATCCATCCATCCATCCATCCATCCATCCATCCATCCATCCATCCATCCATCCATCCATCCATCCACCCACCCACCCAGCTATCTATCTATCTATCTATCTATCTATCTATCTATCTATCTATCTATCTATCTATCTATCTATCTATCTATCTATCTATCTATCTATCTATCTATCTATCTATCTATCTATCTATCTATCTATCTATCTATCTATCCACCCACCCACCCACCCATCCATCCATCCATCCATCCAACAAAGCTTTTGTTCTTCTTTTCTATGAACAAACCATTTGTAATCGTGTGAACAAATACTTTATAAACAATATATTAATAAACGTTAACAAATGTGTAACAACTGGTTAATCCATAGTGTAATGTGTGTATTATAAAGTGTTAGCAGTGTTTCGTGTACATGTGGAGGCTCATTCTCTGTTTTGTGTATATGTTTGTTTTGTTCTTTTTCACATCCTCTGCTCAAAGAACAAATGAATGAATGAAAATGGAGGAAATGACTCACCCACCCCTGTAGTGTGGTCTCCTCTGGGTCCAGTGTAGGAGGTGGGGGTGTGGCCTCGGACTCTCAACCAATCGGCTTTGTCCTCTTTATCCTGGACGTAACCACAGAAACCACTGTCGAAGTTACACTGTCCAGGGAGTGAACCTATGAAACAAACACAGACTAACTAAACCACTGTTAACTCTGCATTACTAACACTTACACTTGACTCTGGAGTGGACTTCAACACTCAGTATTCCCTCAAAAATGAAGTGAAAAGTATATACGAGTCCCTTGAGATTTCTCATCTCATTTTAGAGGGGGTCTAAAATGGAAAAGTCTAATATTTCCCTGCAGATTGGGACACACTTTGGGAAAAAAAAAACGTGTCGCACTACAATATCAAGTGTGACTTTCTTTGATGTACAGTTACACTTAAGCTCAATTCCATTTCACCCCCTACCCCTACCCCAACTAGAGATGCTCGGTTGATCCGCCCCCCGGGTGGTGCGGATCAATAATAATATTCTCGTACTCCTCATCTGAACCCACTTTATCTTCACTAGGGTCGCGGGGGTCACTGGGGGCCTAATCCAGCTCCAGTGGGTGAAGGCGGGGTCAGAGGTCACCCTATATGAGTCTCTCAGGACTGAACATATATAGACAAACAATCACTGTCACATTCACACCTATGAGCAATTTAGATTAACCAGTTAACCTATCAGTGCATGTGTTTGGGTGGTGGGAGGAGCCAGAGTACCTGGAGAAAACCCACGCAGACATAAGGAGAACATGTAAACTCCACACAGAAAGGTCTGGTGTGGGAATAGAACCAGGGACCTTCTCGCTGTGAGGTACCAGTGCTAAACACTGCACCACCGTGCTGCCAACAAAAATAATATTATATTTAAAATAATATTATTGTACAAAAATAATACTTCTATAGTTGTTCCACCTTCATGGTTCAAAGCTCTTTACATTAGCCTCACATTCACCCATTCACACACACTCATACACCAGTAGGTTTCTAGGGTTCTGTCAGTCCTACTGGGAGACTAAGGGTTCAGTGTCTTTGCCCAAGGACACTTGGACATGTGGACAGACAGAGCTGGGACAAGAACCGCCAACCCTTCAATCATTGGGCGACCCACTCTACCAACTGAACCACAGCCGCCCCAATGCCAAATTAAATTCGGGTCGGTTGCAGTTGAAATAAAAAAACAATAAACATTTTGCATATTATTCCAAAGGTAAACAAACAAACAAACAACGACACTAAAATAGTTTTTCATCAGACAATAACCTGTTGGTCTGGTCATTCACTGGCTGCTGTTACATTAATGAACATTTATATAAATGTGTCAGTATTTACCAGCATCTATAAAGTTACAAACATTTTAAAAGATTAGCTTGTACCTGCTCGTCGTTGTGTGGTGGGTGGAGATCATTTTGGAATCACTGTAAGTTACAGATTTGTTTTCAACAAAGGAGGACAGGGAGGGACTGCAGAGGGTAGGCAAAGCTG
>CM035791.1:1928701-1988701 GCA_020466265.1 Siphamia tubifer
TCGTTCATTACCTCCTCAAACTAAACTCTGCTTTCATCACAGTTTGTTCTGTTTGTCGTGTCGACACGATTATGTAAAGTCTACTCTAACAACATGCATTTGTTGGTGGGAGGGAAGGAGCTGTGGTGTGTTTTCCATCAGAGCAGCTGTGAAGCATCAGTGCTTGAGTCTCTGCAGGACGTCCACGCACAACTGCAGCTTTTACAGCCAGTGTGGATTCTACCGCTCACAAAACGCTTTCATCACAGGTGGTCATAGTACTCACATTCTGTACTGAAGTAGAAGTACACCTACTGCTGTGAAGAAATACTCTGGTAAAAGTAGAAGTACAATTTCAACTGATTTACTGAAGTAAAAGTAAAAATTACAACTTCTGAATTGTAATAAAATAAAAAGTAAAACGTCATTTTTTTTTTTTGGCCATGAACACAATAATACTTAAGCAGGAACAATCATAAAAGTTTCAAAAGTATCCAAAAATAAAGCATCACATACACACCAAAATGTAGATGGTGTGTTTTATCAGCTCACAGTTACTCAGTTTGGACAAGAAATTTTGGAAATGGAAAATAAAGTCACAATTAAGATAAAGGCCATTATTATGAGATAAAATATCATGAACATGAAACTAAAAAAAACTGCACATTTATGAGCTACAAATGAAAAATTATCAGAAAAAAAAGTCATAAATATGAGATAGGAAATGGAAATGGAAACAGTGAAGGCTGAGCTACACCCCCCCCCCCCAACACACACACACACACAGACACACTTTTGTCCTCCTTTTTGGACAAAAGTGTCCTCCTTTCCTCTTTCATGCCAGTGGTCACCCTAGTTAGTGTGTGTGTTAGTAAATAGTAAATGTTCTGCATTTATAACCTTCATGGTTCAAAGCTCTTTACATTAGCCTCTCATTCACACACACTCATACACCAGTAGGTTTCTAAGGTCAAAGGTCAGTCCTACTGGGGGCCTAAGTCAGGGTTCAGTGTCTTGCCCAAGGACACTTCGACATGTGGACAGCCAGAGCCGGGACGCGAACCGCCAACCTCTCGGTCATTGGGCGACCCACTCTACCAACTGAACCACAGCCGCCCAGTGTGTGTGTGTGTGTGTGTGTGTGTGTGTGTGTGTATGTGTGTGTGTGTGTTAGTGTGTGTTGGTGTGTTGTTAGTGTGTGTGTTAGTGTGTGTTTGTGTGTTAGAGTGTGTGTGTTTGTGTGTTGGAGTGTGTGTGTGTGTGTGTGTTAGAGTGTGTGTGTGTGTTAGTGTGTGTTGGTGTGTTGTTAGTGTGTGTGTCAGCGTGTGTGTGTGTTTGTGTGTTGGAGTGTGTGTGTGTGTGTGTTAGAGTGTGTGTGTGTTAGTGTGTGTTGGTGTGTTGTTAGTGTGTGTGTCAGCGTGTGTGTGTGTGTGTGTGTTAGTGTGTGTTGGTGTGTTGTTAGTGTGTGTGTTTGTGTGTTTAGAGTGTGTGTGTGTTAGTGTGTGTTGGTGTGTTGTTAGTGTGTGTGTTAGCATGTTGTTAGTGTGTGTGTTAGCGTGTTGTTAGTGTGTGTGTTAGCATGTTGTTAGTGTGTGTGTTAGCGTGTTGTTAGTGTGTGTGTGTGTGTGTGTGTGTGTATGTGGGTGTGTGTTAGTGTGTGTTGGTGTGTTGTTAGTGTGTGTGTTAGTGTGTGTTTGTGTGTGTGTATGTGTGTGTGTGTGTTAGTGTGTGTTTGTGTGTTAGAGTGTGTGTGTTTGTGTGTGTTAGTGTGTGTTGGTGTGTTGTTAGTGTGTGTGTTTGTGTGTTTAGAGTGTGTGTGTGTTAGTGTGTGTTGGTGTGTTGTTGGTGTGTGAGTTAGTGTGTGTTTGTGTGTTGTTAGTGTGTGTGTTAGCATGTTGTTAGTGTGTGTGTTAGCGTGTGTGTGTTACCGTGTTGTTAGTGTGTGTGTTAGCGTGTGTGTGTTACCGTGTTGTTAGTGTGTGTGTTAGTGTGTGTTTGTGTGTTGTTAGTGTGTGTTTGTGTGTGTTAGTGTGTGTTTGTGTGTGTTAGTGTGTGTTTGTGTGTGTTAGTGTGTGTTTGTGTGTGTTAGTGTGTGTTTGTGTGTGTTTGTGTGTGTTCGTGTGTGTTAGTGTGTGTTAGTGTGTGTTAGTGTGTGTTTGTGTGTGTTAGTGTGTGTTCGTGTGTGTTTGTGTGTTGTTAGTGTGTGTTTGTGTGTGTTAGTGTGTGTTTGTGTGTGTTAGTGTGTGTTGGTGTGTTGTTAGTGTGTGTGTTTGTGTGTGTTAGTGTGTGTTTGTGTGTGTTAGTGTGTGTTTGTGTGTGTTAGTGTGTGTTTGTGTGTGTTTGTGTGTGTTAGTGTGTGTTTGTGTGTTGTTAGTGTGTGTGTTAGCGTGTTGTTAGTGTGTGTTAGTGTGTGTTCGTGTGTGCTTGTGTGTGTTTGTGTGTGTTTGTGTGTGTTAGTGTGTGTTAGTGTGTGTTAGTGTGTGTTCGTGTGTGTTTGTGTGTGTTTGTGTGTGTTTGTGTGTGTTAGTGTGTGTTCGTGTGTGTTTGTGTGTGTTCGTGTGTGTTCGTGTGTGTTCGTGTGTGTTCGTGTGTGTTAGTGTGTGTTCGTGTGTGTTAGTGTGTGTTTGTGTGTGTTAGTGTGTGTTAGTGTGTGTGTTAGCGTGTGTGTGTTAGCATGTTGTTAGTGTGTGTGTTAGCGTGTGTGTGTTACCGTGTTGTTAGTGTGTGTGTTAGTGTGTGTTTGTGTGTTGTTAGTGTGTGTTTGTGTGTGTTTGTGTGTTGTTAGTGTGTGTTTGTGTGTGTTAGTGTGTGTTAGTGTGTGTTAGTGTGTGTTTGTGTGTGTTAGTGTGTGTTCGTGTGTGTTTGTGTGTTGTTAGTGTGTGTTTGTGTGTGTTAGTGTGTGTTTGTGTGTGTTAGTGTGTGTTGGTGTGTTGTTAGTGTGTGTGTTTGTGTGTGTTAGTGTGTGTTAGTGTGTGTTTGTGTGTGTTAGTGTGTGTTCGTGTGTGTGTTAGCGTGTGTGTGTTACCGTGTTGTTAGTGTGTGTGTTAGCATGTTGTTAGTGTGTGTGTTAGCGTGTGTGTGTTACCGTGTTGTTAGTGTGTGTGTTAGTGTGTGTTTGTGTGTTGTTAGTGTGTGTTTGTGTGTGTTAGTGTGTGTTCGTGTGTGTTAGTGTGTGTTTGTGTGTGTTAGTGTGTGTTTGTGTGTGTTAGTGTGTGTTTGTGTGTTGTTAGTGTGTGTGTTAGCGTGTTGTTAGTGTGTGTTAGTGTGTGTTCGTGTGTGTTTGTGTGTGTTTGTGTGTGTTTGTGTGTGTTAGTGTGTGTTAGTGTGTGTTAGTGTGTGTTAGTGTGTGTTCGTGTGTGTTTGTGTGTGTTTGTGTGTGTTTGTGTGTGTTAGTGTGTGTTCGTGTGTGTTTGTGTGTGTTAGTGTGTGTTAGTGTGTGTTAGTGTGTGTTCGTGTGTGTTCGTGTGTGTTAGTGTGTGTTCGTGTGTGTTAGTGTGTGTTTGTGTGTGTTAGTGTGTGTTAGTGTGTGTGTTAGCGTGTGTGTGTTACCATGTTGTTAGTGTGTGTGTTAGTGTGTGTTTGTGTGTTGTTAGTGTGTGTTTGTGTGTGTTAGTGTGTGTTAGTGTGTGTTCGTGTGTGTTAGTGTGTGTTAGTGTGTGTTTGTGTGTGTTAGTGTGTGTTAGTGTGTGTTTGTGTGTGTTAGTGTGTGTTCGTGTGTTTGTGTGTTGTTAGTGTGTGTTTGTGTGTGTTAGTGTGTGTTTGTGTGTGTTAGTGTGTGTTTGTGTGTGTTAGTGTGTGCTGGTGTGTTGTTAGTGTGTGTGTTTGTGTGTTTGTGTGTGTTAGTGTGTGTTAGTGTGTGTTCGTGTGTGTTAGTGTGTGTTTGTGTGTGTTAGTGTGTGTTAGTGTGTGTTTGTGTGTGTTAGTGTGTGTTAGTGTGTGTGTTAGCGTGTGTGTGTTACCGTGTTGTTAGTGTGTGTGTTAGCATGTTGTTAGTGTGTGTGTTAGCGTGTGTGTGTTACCGTGTTGTTAGTGTGTGTGTTAGTGTGTGTTTGTGTGTTGTTAGTGTGTGTTTGTGTGTGTTAGTGTGTGTTCGTGTGTGTTAGTGTGTGTTTGTGTGTGTTAGTGTGTGTTAGTGTGTGTTAGTGTGTGTTTGTGTGTGTTTGTGTGTGTTAGTGTGTGTTCGTGTGTGTTTGTGTGTGTTAGTGTGTGTTTGTGTGTGTTTGTGTGTGTTAGTGTGTGTTAGTGTGTGTGTTAGTGTGTGTTTGTGTGTTGTTAGTGTGTGTATGTGTGTGTTAGTGTGTGTTTGTGTGTTAGTGTGTGTTTGTGTGTGTTAGTGTGTGTTCGTATGTGTTCGTGTGTGTTAGTGCGTGTTCGTGTGTGTTTGTGTGTGTTTGTGTGTGTTTGTGTGTGTTAGTGTGTGTTAGTGTGTGTTTGTGTGTGTTAGTGTGTGTTCGTGTGTGTTTGTGTGTGTTAGTGTGTGTTAGTGTGTGTTCGTGTGTGTTAGTGTGTGTTTGTGTGTGTTAGTGTGTGTTAGTGTGTGTATGTGTGTGTTAGTGTGTGTTTGTGTGTGTTAGTGTGTGTTTGTGTGTGTTAGTGTGTGTTTGTGTGTGTTCGTGTGTGTTAGTGTGTGTTCGTGTGTGTTAGTGTGTGTTTGTGTGTGTTAGTGTGTGTTTGTGTGTGTTTGTGTGTGTTCGTGTGTGTTAGTGTGTGTTCGTGTGTGTTTGTGTGTGTTTGTGTGTGTTAGTGTGTGTTGGTGTGTTGTTAGTGTGTGTGTTTGTGTGTTAGTGTGTGTTCGTGTGTGTTAGTGTGTGTATGTGTGTGTTAGTGTGTGTTTGTGTGTGTTCGTGTGTGTTAGTGTGTGTTCGTGTGTGTTTGTGTGTGTTCGTGTGTGTTAGTGTGTGTTGGTGTGTGTTGGTGTGTGTTAGTGTATGTTTGTGTGTGTTAGTGTGTGTTTGTGTGTGTTAGTGTGTGTCTGTGTGTGTTAGTGTGTGTTCGTGTGTGTTCGTGTGTGTTAGTGTGTGTTAGTGTGTGTTCGTGTGTGTTAGTGTGTGTTTGTGTGTGTTAGTGTGTGTTAGTGTGTGTATGTGTGTGTTAGTGTGTGTTTGTGTGTGTTAGTGTGTGTTTGTGTGTGTTAGTGTGTGTTCGTGTGTGTTCGTGTGTGTTAGTGTGTGTTTGTGTGTGTTAGTGTGTGTTTGTGTGTGTTAGTGTGTGTCTGTGTGTGTTAGTGTGTGTTCGTGTGTGTTCGTGTGTGTTTGTGTGTGTTAGTGTGTGTTAGTGTGTGTTCGTGTGTGTTAGTGTGTGTTTGTGTGTGTTAGTGTGTGTTAGTGTGTGTATGTGTGTGTTAGTGTGTGTTTGTGTGTGTTAGTGTGTGTTTGTGTGTGTTAGTGTGTGTTCGTGTGTGTTCGTGTGTGTTAGTGTGTGTTCGTGTGTGTTAGTGTGTGTTTGTGTGTGTTAGTGTGTGTTCGTGTGTGTTTGTGTGTGTTCGTGTGTGTTAGTGTGTGTTCGTGTGTGTTTGTGTGTGTTTGTGTGTGTTAGTGTGTGTTGGTGTGTTGTTAGTGTGTGTGTTTGTGTGTTAGTGTGTGTTCGTGTGTGTTAGTGTGTGTATGTGTGTGTTAGTGTGTGTTCGTGTGTGTTAGTGTGTGTTCGTGTGTGTTAGTGTGTGTTTGTGTGTGTTAGTGTGTGTTTGTGTGTGTTTGTGTGTGTTCGTGTGTGTTAGTGTGTGTTCGTGTGTGTTTGTGTGTGTTAGTGTGTGTTGGTGTGTTGTTAGTGTGTGTGTTTGTGTGTTAGTGTGTGTTCGTGTGTGTTAGTGTGTGTATGTGTGTGTTAGTGTGTGTTTGTGTGTGTTAGTGTGTGTTAGTGTGTGTATGTGTGTGTTAGTGTGTGTTTGTGTGTGTTAGTGTGTGTTTGTGTGTGTTAGTGTGTGTTCGTGTGTGTTCGTGTGTGTTAGTGTGTGTTCGTGTGTGTTAGTGTGTGTTTGTGTGTGTTAGTGTGTGTTCGTGTGTGTTTGTGTGTGTTCGTGTGTGTTAGTGTGTGTTCGTGTGTGTTTGTGTGTGTTTGTGTGTGTTAGTGTGTGTTGGTGTGTTGTTAGTGTGTGTGTTTGTGTGTTAGTGTGTGTTCGTGTGTGTTAGTGTGTGTATGTGTGTGTTAGTGTGTGTTTGTGTGTGTTTGTGTGTGTTAGTGTGTGTTCGTGTGTGTTAGTGTGTGTTCGTGTGTGTTAGTGTGTGTTAGTGTGTGTTCGTGTGTGTTAGTGTGTGTTCGTGTGTGTTAGTGTGTGTTCGTGTGTGTTCGTGTGTGTTAGTGTGTGTTCGTGTGTGTTAGTGTGTGTTTGTGTGTGTTTGTGTGTGTTAGTGTGTGTTAGTGTGTGTTAGTGTGTGTTAGTGTGTGTTAGTGTGTGTTCGTGTGTGTTAGTGTGTGTTCGTGTGTGTTAGTGTGTGTTCGTGTGTGTTCGTGTGTGTTAGTGTGTGTATGTGTGTGTTAGTGTGTGTTAGTGTGTGTTAGTGTGTGTTAGTGTGTGTTAGTGTGTGTTCGTGTGTGTTAGTGTGTGTTAGTGTGTGTTCGTGTGTGTTCGTGTGTGTTAGTGTGTGTATGTGTGTGTTAGTGTGTGTTAGTGTGTGTTAGTGTGTGTTAGTGTGTGTTAGTGTGTGTTCGTGTGTGTTAGTGTGTGTTCGTGTGTGTTAGTGTGTGTTAGTGTGTGTTCGTGTGTGTTAGTGTGTGTTCGTGTGTGTTAGTGTGTGTTTGTGTGTGTTTGTGTGTGTTAGTGTGTGTTGGTGTGTTGTTAGTGTGTGTGTTTGTGTGTTAGTGTGTGTTCGTGTGTGTTAGTGTGTGTTTGTGTGTGTTAGTGTGTGTTTGTGTGTGTTAGTGTGTGTTCGTGTGTGTTAGTGTGTGTTCGTTTGTGTTAGTGTGTGTTCGTGTGTGTGTGAACACTCACCTGTGTCAGTGTGACAGAACTCTGGGGAAAAGGTCAGGTCGTCTATGGCAACGAATCCACCCTTAGCACTGTTAAAGGCTGCTTCAAACACCACCTACACACACACACACACACACACACACACACACACACACACACACACACACACACACACACACACACACACACACACACTTATTACTCCAGACAAAGACAGAAAATATATGAACATGTAGTGATAGAAGACATGAGTGCAGGATCAACTGTACACTGTAAAAAAAAACATACAATTAACCCTCACTGTAAAAAATTAGTGTACAATTAAAACATAGTAAAACATATACAGTTAACAGAAAATGTAAAAGTACAACATTAAGTGAAAATACAATGCAAAGTTTTCATGTAATGGATTAAATTAAAAGTATCTATAGAGTATGTGAACAAAAGAACATTTGTTTGTAGAAATGATGGATTTCTATTGTTAACATCTTAAGTGATAAAGTAAATACTTAAAAATTAGTTCTGTCAAAATGAAGAGATGGTGAGATGGATTAATGTGATTAAAAATGTATAACACAACTCAATGGAACAGTTTAGTTGAAACGTGTTGAATAAAAAGTATCTGGTGTTTTGTACAAGAGTTTTTGTATATATGTTGGATATTTCTTTGCTTTTTTTGTGTTTGTTCATTTATTTTATTGTATTTTATCAGAGGTGGTCAAAGTACTGACATTCTGCATTTAAGTAGAAGTACTGATTCAACTCCTTTACTGAAGTAAAAGTAAAAAAGTTTAACTTCTCCATTGTAATAAAGTTTTTTAAAAAAATTAAAACTGCATGTTTTTGTTATGCATGAAATAATACTGGATGAAAAACAGAACATTTTCAAAAATATCCAAAAATAAATCCTTTAAAAGTGAGTTAGTGTGTAGATGATGTGTTTTATTGGGTCATGGTTCTGAGTTTAGTGGGTATGGACAGAACATTTAGGAAAAATTCAAAAGTCACAAATAGGAGATTAAAAAAAATACAATAAATAAAAGCATAATTATGAGATAAAAAAAACTAAATTGGGAGATTAAAAAAAGTCAAAACTGTAATATAGTCACAATTTATGATTTACGACTTACTTTTCATACTGTCACATTTATCTAGTTTGAAAAAGTAATGAGTCTATTCTGAGAATGTAAAGAGTATAAAGTACATATATTTATATAAATGTAAAGAGTATAAAGTACATATATTTATATAAATGTAAAGAGTATAAAGTACATATATTTATATAAATGTAAAGAGTATAAAGTACATATATTTATATAAATGTAAAGAGTATAAAGTACATATATTTATATAAATGTAAAGAGTATAAAGTACATATATTTATATAAATATAAAGAGTATAAAGTACATATATTTATATAAATGTAAAGAGTATAAAGTACATATATTTATATAAATGTAAAGAGTATAAAGTACATATATTTATATAAATGTAAAGAGTATAAAGTACATATATTTATATAAATGTAAAGAGTATAAAGTACATATATTTATATAAATGTAAAGAGTATAAAGTACATATATTTATATAAATATAAAGAGTATAAAGTACATATATTTATATAAATGTAAAGAGTATAAAGTACATATATTTATATAAATGTAAAGAGTATAAAGTACATATATTTATATAAATATAAAGAGTATAAAGAACAGATATTTATATAAATGTAAAGAGTATAAAGTACATATATTTATATAAATGTAAAGAGTATAAAGTACATATATTTATATAAATGTAAAGAGTATAAAGAACAGATATTTATATACATGTAAAGAGTATAAAGTACATATATTTATATAAATATAAAGAGTATAAAGAACAGATATTTATATACATGTAAAGAGTATAAAGTACATATATTTATATAAATGTAAAGAGTATAAAGTACAACAGTTATTCAAAAATGCAGGGAGTAAAAGTAAAAAGTACTTCTACTTAGTTTCTTGAACTTCTGCATTTTCTTATGTTTCTTTGTGTATTTCTTTATTAAATCTACATGTTTAAAAAGTAAAATCCACATGTTACTCTGTAAATGAATTCATGGTTTGATGAAGTTTGTTCAAACCCGTTGTTTTTTTTTCCTTGTAAAAATGAGGTTTTTTTACAGTGTGGAACATGTAGAGTGATGAAAAAGCCATGTACTTGTGCAGACAGAAGATGTGACCTAGTTACTACTGTTATGTAAGTGTGTTTCCACAGCGGTGGCGTTCTGGCCCACGGAGCGGCCAAACGGAAACGATGGCGTCAGAGGGAAGAACGTAACTCTGGAAACTTACACAGGCCAGTCTGCTCTGGACGCACTGTCGAACAAACGCACAAAATGTCTGAACTTTCATTTTCTAATAATCATTTCATCATTTTCTATCGTCCATCTCTCTCCCTCTCCACTTCTTCACACTTTCCTCTCCTCCAGACTCCACTACTGCAGTATCTTCTCTATAGTTTTACACTAAACTCCACTTCATCCAGAACTCTGCAGCTCGTCTCCTCACCCACTCCCACTCCCACTCCCACTCCCACTCCCACTCCCACTCCCACTCCCACTCCCACTCCCACTCCCACTCCCACTCCCACTCCCATCACTCCAACACCTTCGCTGGCTCCGCCCCTCAAACATAGAATCACATTTAAGCTCCTCCTCCTCACCCATAAAACCCTCCATCACCAGGCCCCGCCCCCCTCCCTCACTGACCTAACACCTCATGGCTCCTCCCACAGCCTCAGATCCTCTTCCTCACCCACCGCCCAAAACCAAGCAGCGACCCTGGGGGGGACAGACCCTCTTCTGTAGCCGCCCCAAACCTCTGGAACTCACTCCCCCCAAATATCTGACACTGTTCCGACCTCGACACTTTTAAATCCCTTTTAAAAATTCATTCATTCAAGATTGATTTTAATGTTTGATTACTTGTTATTCTGTCTGTTTTAATTTGTTTTAATTTGTTTTAATTTGTTTTAATTTGTTTTAATTTGTTTTAATTTGTTTTAATTTGTGATTGCTCTGTTTTCTATTGTTTGTTTTTACTGTTTGACTCTTGTTCTGTTTTTACTGCATGTAAAGCGTCTTTGAGTGCCATGAAAAGCAGTATACAAATAAAATTTATTATTATTATTAATAATAATAATAATAATAATAATAAACTGCCCCAATGCATTTTGTCATAAATGTTGCCTCATTATGTAATAAGTTATTACATTCTCAGAAGATTATTAGAAAATGCACTTGTATTTTATTTGACTTAAAGTATTTGTAAAAGCAAGGCCTATTATTAGTATTACTGTATTATCCTAGTAACAGTACTTAACAATTACTATCACTATTCAAAGGTTGAATTAACAGAGAATATTCTGTAAATTCCTGATTTTTTAAAAAAAAATTTTATCGGAACCAAAACCACATCAAGACTAGTTGTAAACATCAACAACAATAAATGCAACCAACACTTGCAGGCCTGTGGACAATTTAAAATAATAATGAAGTGTCTTCTGCTTGTTTACAGAGCTGATGTGACCAGATCATTTATCTACTAACATTCATTTCAAACTAATATGAAATTGCCTCAAAAAGTTCAACTATATATATATTAATGTTGCACCGATCAATCGGCTTACGATCATCGGCCGATATTGCTTAAAAATAGCTTGATCGGCGATTGGAAAAACATGCCGATCAAAAAGCTGGTCACATGATGTAAATTACTAGCGACCATTTTCAAACTGGCAAACACTCAACAGAACAGGTGCATCTGTGTGACTTTTTAAAATATAGTTTTATTTGTATAAATGATGCACCCTCTGTGAGATGAAAGGTATGGAAATTTAAAATTCCTTCTGTGATCGGCAGTGATCAGCATATCAAGTGTTTTGGTGAATGATAGTGATCGGGCCAAAAAAATGCTGATCATGCAGCATATTATGCTCCCAGTGCTTCCCTTTTCCTTTGGTGTGGGTAGTGTGTGCAGAAAAGGCACTCAGATTAATTATCAGAGCATTCAAAAATTACAACGCACTTTTAGAACTCCTCAAAAAATACTCAAAAAACTGGGATAACGGCAGGTTTCCAAAGCAGCAAGACAGAGTCCAAGTTTTACAAAAACAGTTGTTTTTTTATTCACCTTTGGTTGCTCCCAATCACCATGTACAGGAAATGCAGAATATTTACACCGACAGCATTTGCAGGTTTTGGCCAGAGTGGCCAGAGTGGCCAGAGTGGCCAGAGTGGCCAGAGTGGCCAGAGTGGCCAGAGTGGCCAGAGTGGCCAGAGTGGCCAGAGTGGCCAGAGTGGCCAGAGTGGCCCTAGGTCTGCCCTCCAGGTAGCCCTTCACTGACTGACCCCTGAGCAGTGGCAGGGTTCCTTATAAAGGCTAAGCCCCGCCCACTGGATCACACCATACCTGCCTAACTTCCCCCAAAGAGGCTAAATCTAGGTTCAATACCTTTCCAATTTGGCTGAAAAGCATTCACACAACCTACTAACGAGTAGAAATACTTAAAGCTTTTTCACATAACACCGTTCACCATACTTTATGTACAAACAGGTACAGGTGGTATGGTCCAGTGGGCTGGACCAGCCATGCTCCCTAATTACTGACAGGCACTATAAAAGGACACCCCATCCTTCATTCAGGTCCTTTCCCACTGCTCAGACATCAGGGAGACCTGAGGTAAGATGAACAGCATAGTGTCAACCTTTGGACCAAGCTCAACACATGAATAATAAAGAACACTGATGACTTAACTTTGTGTTGTGTGACCTTATTTACTTTTACAACTAAGGGGAGAAATAACAGGAAACTGAAATATAGTTCAATAACACAGGAACCAAACCAATTGCTGTAAAGTTAGCCTAGTGTGTGCACCCACCAAGCTATACTGGCCTGTTCCCTGGCTACTGTGTTTGGGAAATGTGGATATTGGGATGTGTGTGGCTCAGTGGCAGGGATGAACTGCCACACTGTCCATGTCCTTGTTGGGGCAGAGCAGCCAGGGCTGGGGCTCACACACTCTTAACCAGACTGGTAGAGGCTGGTGTGTGGGGAATGTCCTCCATAGGTCTGCTAGGAAAAGTCTCCTCTGGAAACTCTTCCTCTAATACCAGGTTGGCACCAAATAAAGGGAAAGAGATGAGTGAGTGAGTGAGTGAGTGAGTGAGTGAGTTGTGGTGGTGTGTATGGGGATGTTTTCTGTCTGATGGATGAATATATTCCCATAGATTCCCATTCATTTCCTATGGTGCTCAGTGTTGACAGGGAACACCACAGATGTTACAAGGTTGATTAAAACACTGAAAACTAAATGAAAGTAGTGATCATCGCTTTTATATGTTGAAGTGCATCGTGTGGAGGATAAACATAAGACCTTGAGGCAATCAGATGAAAAACACAATATTTATGAGTGTTTTAAGTTGAAAATTGGTCAGATTTGTCCTGAACACAACCGGTTAAAATGTCATTAACTCAACATAACAAAAAAAACAAACTGTACAAAGTCTGTTTTTTTTTCATGTATAGTTTAATAGAATGTATTTTGTTCATATGAATGAAACCCAGTCACATTTTTTAGAGTGTTTGACAGCCCTAGTTTTGAAGAATCTAACAGTAAGTGGAGTGTCATGTTCAGTGGGTTTGTAGTGAGTGGACGTGGGTCTGCCAGTTCATATGGAAATAAATGAGGCTGTGGAACAGAAGCTCAGTGGGTTTGGATGGTGGAGTGTTCCAGTAAACATACAAACCTCAGCTCACAGTGGCTTTACAACAGTAGTGTTTAAGACACAGCAAAGGCAGAAAAATACTCTCAAAGTATTTAAAGTATTTTAATTCAGAGGTTCCATTCACCTACTTCACCTCCACAGTGTCCACAGCAGGCTGAAGAAAAAAGCAGTGAGGGTTTACAACCATGACTGACAAAATTAACACACATTCATTCATCCTCATGAGTAATCTGATTAAAAATATAAATGCAATTCAAGTTGTTTACAGTTGAAACTGTTGAAGATGTTGAATAAATGTTAAATTAAATGTTAAATATGTTCATATTTTTACACGTTTTAGATATTTTATCACATTTTTTTTGTGTTTTTTCCGTATTTTTAAATATGTTTTGGATTTTTTTTAATCCTTTTTTGTGTTTGTTTATTTTTTGGTGAATTTTAACATGTTTCCTAGATTTATTTCTCCACGTTTTGTGTTTCTTAGTGTATTTTTGTGTATTTTCTAGGGAATTTGAGTAAAAAAAAAAAAGTCCCAAACAGTTGAATGTTTTGGTCATTATGAGCTACAATGAATGCATAGTCTGATTATATATTTTAACACATTTAAATAGTTCACAGTTATGTTGAAACTATTGAAGGCATATGTTTTTGATATTTTACCACATTTTCTGGTGTTTTTTATGTATTTTTCATTGGGTTTTTTTGTTTAGTTTCGGGGGAAATTTAGCAGGTTTTTACGGTGTGAAAAGGTGTAGAACAGCAGAAGTATGGAGCTCATTTTAGTGTCGTACCTCTGCTGTTCTACTAGGATATTGTAGCAGATTATGGTCAAGTGTTTAAAAAAGATGAAGGGAAACAAACCTTTTCGTGCTAATGATTGAACTTCATCTTCATCCACCATCTATTTCTTCTTTTTATTTTGGTGAACTTTTGTTGTGGAGTGAATTTTCTCTCTTGCAGTTGTTTTAGGAGTTTGCGTGTTTTTGTATTTGCAGCATTTTTCTTTAGCATTTGTTCTGAGGGTTTGTAGGTTTTTGCTTCTGAATCGTTTCTGTTATTGCAGCATTTTTCTCTTGCAGGACACGTGTGTTGCATTTGTTTAATGTGTTTGTGTTTTTGCAGCGTTTGCCCGCATCGGCCACCGTAGGTTTTGTTTGTTTTTTTCTCTCCAAAAACATTTTTGTTATGACAAGATTGTCAATATTTCGACATTAAAGTTGAAATGTTGAGAATAAACGGCGTGTCTCCACTATCAGAACTTCCAGGTCATTTTACGGGAACTTCACAGTGTACGAGTGTTTGCACTGACTGGACCGTTCCCACAGCTCGAGGGTAGCTACTCCAGAGTGGCCTCGTAGAGTCGCTGGGCAGAAGTCGCACAGATTGGTTGTCGCAAATGACATCATCAGATCACAACAAACAACTCATGAGTAGTTGCTGGAGGAAGTTTACCAAAGGATGAAGCAGAATCATGTCTGGCTTTTCCAGTTCTGTGTTCTGTTCATTTCTGTGGAATTCTTCTTCTTCTTCTTTCGGTCTCTGCTACCATTACTGTGTAAAACAACAGCACAAACGTAACAGACATCCCACCTTCATCTGTGTCCATGTCTAGTCTTGTTGTGACTTCCTCCTCTGCTGCTGCCTTGTTTTGGCGCTTTTTGTTAGTGACGTTACCATAGCAACGACGTCATCACAAGGTTCTTCTCCAGGACCAAAAGTGTATGAAGACACACGCCTGAGAAGACAGGGCTAACTCATGGCCCGGTCAAAAGTACGTCCCCCCAAAAAAGTCGTGGAAGTTGCGATAGTGGAAACACGCTTAAAGTTGAAATCAAATGTTGACTTTAATGTCGTCATTTTGGATATAGAGGAACGGTTTCGTAGCTGTAGCGTCACATGCATATGATGTGAAGGTAAGGTGTTGACGTGCTGCAGCTGTGGACTGTTGACTAGAAGCGCTAATGTTAGCCTTTAATAACGTGGTCTGTCCTTTTAGTGATGGTTACCAACTGAAAAATGTCAGTCAGTGTGACGGAGCAGATTAATGTCAACATTTGATTTCAACCTTATTCTGGATATTTTGTAGCCTAGCCGCGCTATCCTTATTCATTCCCTGTATGGGTCTAGTGGTGATCAATAAAGTATCTATCAATCAATCAAAAGATATTCAGTAAAATGAAAAGTTACATTTTACATCGTCACCCCAGACTTATCTTGGAAACTTGATCCAACCATCATTTAAGTAACACACATGTTGGGACATTTTATTAGTTTTATTCCAGAAGCTTCTGACTTTAGACCAGTGTTATTGGACAGTGTTAAAGATGATCAGAAATTGACAAAATAATCAAGAAAATGAACAAAAATAATCCACAAAATGGACCAAAACATACAGTAAATGTGTAGAATAAGAAAATACTTCTGCTACTACTACTACTATAACTACTACTACTACTACTACTATAACTACTACTACTATAACTACTGCTACTACTACTACTGCTAATATAACTACTACTACTACTACTACTACTACAACTATAACTACTGCTACTACTACTATAACTACTGCTACTACTACTACTACTACTACTACTACTATAACTACTACTACTACTACTACTACTACTATAACTACTGCTACTACTACTATAACTACTGCTACTACTACTATAACTACTGCTACTACTACTACTACTACTACTATAACTACTACTACTGTAACTACTGCTACTACTACTACTACTACTACTATAACTACTACTACTATAACTACTGCTACTACTACTATTGCTAATATAACTACTACTACTACTACTACTACAACTATAACTACTGCTACTACTACTATAACTACTGCTACTACTACTACTATAACTACTGCTACTACTACTATAACTACTGCTACTACTACTACTACTACTATAACTACTACTACTGTAACTACTGCTACTACTACTACTACTACTATAACTACTACTACTATAACTACTGCTACAACTACTATAACTACTGCTACTACTACTACTACTACTACTACTACTATAACTACTACTACTGTAACTACTGCTACTACTACTACTACTACTACTACTATAACTACTACTACTGTAACTACTGCTACTACTACTACTACTACTACTACTACTATAACTACTACTACTGTAACTACTGCTACTACTACTACTACTACTACTACTATAACTACTACTACTATAACTACTGCTACAACTACTATAACTACTGCTACTACTACTACTACTACTACTACTACTATAACTACTACTACTGTAACTACTGCTACTACTACTACTACTACTATAACTACTACTACTATAACTGCTGCTACTACTACTACTATAACTAATACTACTACTACTATAACTACAACTACTACTACTACTATAACTACTACTACTACTATAACTACTGCTACTACTACTACTATAACTACTGCTACTACTACTATAACTACTACTACTATAACTACTACTACTATAACTACTGCTACTACTACTACTACTACTACTACTACTACTACTACTACTACTACTAATAATAATAATAATAATAATAATAATAATAATAATAATAATAATAATAATAATAATAATAATAATAATAATAATAATAATAATTCAGAAGCATTTGAGTTAACTTGTAAACCAGTGTGATTATTATTTAATTTTTTCCTATAAAAGAGTTTCTTTTTGTGTTTTGTGCCTTAGACGTTTCCCACCAGGAGAGTTGATTATGAATGAATCACAGGTTTCATTTTTTTGGGGGGGTTGAACATGTGGTGATGATGCATTCAGTGACTGACCTCCACAGGATGCGGAGCTTTGATGTCCACACTGACCAGAGTCCAGTTGAGGGTGTTGAAGACATGTGGTCTCCACACCTCCTCATAGTGTCCCAGGGTGTCCCTGGTGAACACAGAGAAGATGCTTCCTCGCTCCTGGTCCCTGTGGAAGTAGAAGGACAAACATCCGGCCATGGGCAGCGTTGTCATGGGCGACGTCAGCTTGGCCACTTCCTGGAAGTGTTTGGCATAAACTGAGTCCACGTACATGTAGTGACCTGAACCAGAAAAAAAAACACACTTTTAAACCCAGGCCACAGCTGAGCAGGAAGGAACTAAGTAAAAGTACTGCACTACTGGAAAAAGAAATACATAAGTAGCTTAACTTATTTACTGATGATGCATAGACTAGACTAATGTTTGGACAAGTGTCTTCATCAGAGTCCTTAAGACATGGTTTGTGTTTATTATTATGGACTCTCACCAGCTGTTGATAAAGGGGCGTGGCTTCACAAAGCAGATCATTGATGAAACCATTTACTCTTTACATGTATATAAATATATGTACTTTATACTTTTGACATTTATATAAATATATGTACTTTATACTCTTTACATTTATATAAATATATGTACTTTATACTCTTTACATTTATATAAATATATGTACTTTATACTTTTTACATTTATATAAATATATGTACTTTATACTCTTTACATTTATATAAATATATGTACTTTATACTCTTTACATGTATATAATATATGTACTTTATACTCTTTACATGTATATAAATATATGTACTTTATACTCTTTACATGTATATAAATATATGTACTTTATACTCTTTACATTTATATAAATATATGTACTTTATACTCTATATTTATATAAATATATGTACTTTATACTCTTTACAATCTCATAATAGACATGTTACTTTTTCAAACGAAACAAATGTGATAGTAAGAAAAAAATAAGTCAGTTCAGAGGGAAAATCATTTGGGGAGAGAAACTGTGATTTCATACGACTTTTGTCTCATGATTGTGACTTTTTCTTTTCACAATTTTGCCTTTTTTTATTTTTTATATCTATTGTGCCACCCCATTGTTCTTACATTTCCTGTCCATACCCACTAAACTGAGTATTGTGACGTGATCAAACACATTTTCTTCACAGTATCTCACTTTTACATGTGTGTCGAAGCTCTATTAGAACCACAGTATCTGACCTGGTTAGTCCCACTTCTAAAACTCCAGTTCCATTCCAGTCCAGTCCCACTGATGTGTAAACAGGACTGAGAAACTTTCAGAGATTAGTCCAACTGAGGTAATAATTATAATTTCTCTAAGTGACTGTAAAGGTACTGAGTGATATTTATCAAATTACTGTGTTGCCATAACAACTTAATGACCCACAACTCTATGGAGGAAAGTGTTGAACTCAGTGACACACTGAGGTTCACACTATGATTTACTGCCAGTTCAACCATTACTCAGTACAGACACTAAATGTTTCCTAAACTTGGCTGCGATCACAGAAACCACCTGCGTTCTAACAGGATAATAACGTACATGTGCACGGTCTGGTTCTGCTCCAATTAACCTCTAATTATTAGTCTCATTTTTAGTTCAAATATGTGATCAGTGATCATTTCTTCAGACGACACACGACGAAATATGTTCTTCGATGACCCTTTTTCCCATGACGAAGACGGGACGATGACGAGACGACACAGCTGTTCTAAACTGACGATAACACTGACAATGTTCGTGTTCGTCGATGAATAAAAACAAGACGAAAATGTCAGAGCACTGTGAGTTGGAAATAGTTCAACTTTTAGAACAGTGCTGCACTCGTTACTGTGACATTCTCTTACTGACCAATCAAAAGCAAGGAGGAGGCGGGACAACCACAGTGTGTTCATGTGTGGATGTAACTTAGCAACAACACGTTTTCAGAAGCACCCAGGAGACAAGGTTTTATCTCTGCGTTAAAAACATCCTGTGGACACAGGTCCTTATGTGGAACACCACTAATGTATCTTGTCATAAACACGTGTTAGTTTTGGATTAAAACATCCAGACCAACTAATAAACCTGAACTCCTGAAAGACATTATGACTCATGTATTGATTAAATGTGACCCACCACCACCAAACCAGGCATAAGTCGCACTGAGCCGTTCAGAGCTACAGCCAAATTTAGGGTGGAAGGTGATTTGTTATTAGTGTTTACACCTTATCAAAAAACGGTACCTTAACACCTCTATGTTCACTTCCTGTGGTCATTACATTGAAATCCAATCAATAAAGGTGTTTATTGAGTCAATTATTTAAGCGGCGACAAAAGTTCAGGTATTGCTGAGCAAAGACAAAGACGACTTCCACCTCTTTTCGCCGAACAAAACGATCTCCGTTCCGTGGGTAAACACCCAAGTGTTTGGTACGAGGTAAAAGCTTATATTGAATGTTCTGTCCAATGGTGTAAGCCAAATGATTATAATACGTCACACTTCTGTCCTATTATTATAATATATAAAACTTCTGTGACATGTCCATCAGAGTGTCCTTTAACATCTGTCAACAATTTGTGTCAATCGGATACAAATTATTATGCGTTGCTAAGGACTTCCTACCCCAAAACAGTCCAAAACTTTAACGGACAATATCTAAAAATATGCAAATTGTAAAATATGTCCAAATGTGGATATTAAAATGACCATAACTTTGGTTCTACTTGTGATAGAAACATCATTTTTTCACCATCTTAAACCTTAGTTTCCACTCTACCAAGATACACACATAACTCTGTTTGGATTTACACACACTTATGACTGGTTTACTGGTGCTGGGTCACATATATCACATGTTTTCATATTGTCTTTCTACTGTAGACCTCCATTGTTCTGTTGAATCAGGTCTGTTTGGGTTATTGTGATTTAGTATTATTTAGAATATGTTATAGTGTATACACACTATATATGTTTACACTTTCTACTGTAGACATTCATCTGATAACAGATATTTATTTTGAATCAGTCTACTAGTTTTTGTGATGTTGTCAAGGGGATGATGTAGTGTGAAGGACCCAAATGCAGACACCACAGCTTCACAAAGGCTCTTTATTTCGAGCTCGGAAAAAATACGGACAAAACACAATGGAAACAGAAAGCTGTTTCCACAACATACATCTAAGTCCACAAGTCACAAATGGAGCAGCTATCCTGCTGGTCCTGGAGTCTACCGTTGAGGTAAGGTAAGGGGGCGAACTGGAGAAGATAGAACTTAAATAAGGTGAAGAGATGAATACAGGTGTACAAGGGAACAGGTGAAATTAAAGAGGTGAAAGGTGAACAGGTGCAGAGTGGAAAGGACAGAATGAGGGGAAAGGTGACAGTGACAATATGACAGATGTATTATTATTTTATCTGTACAGTATTAATATAGACTACTGTCATCTGATGTTTTTATTTAATTTCTGTTTGTTTGCTCAGGTATAAAGGTAACTGTAGTGTTGTAATGTTTTATGTGTTGTTATATCTAATAAATTGAAGAAACACAGGATTTATTCATTCAAGTCAATTCAATCAAGACAAGACATGTAATCAATATGTTAGTTATAGAACACAACTCAACTAGAATTAATAGACAAGAATATTCCTGAAATAAATAGAAAAAAACTGACATGTTTGGACTAAACCTGGACTAAAATATTGACACTTTTAAGCAAGGGATAATACATGGAACACGAGTTACTATCAGAAAAATATTCCCCGACGGGGCGAACAACACCCTGACGCCGAAGGCGGAGGGTGTCATGACCTCCGCTCCGGTGACCTTTCCCCCAGTGCTCATCCACACTCACCTGGTCCCGCACTGCGCAGCTGCAAGCCGTTCCTCATCTGTGGCTATAAAAGCAGTAAGGCTCGCAGTTGCCAGTGCGGGACCATTCTATAATGTCACCTCCATAACCCGGACACTTTCCCCATCTCCTCAGTCACCATAACCCGACCATTCATCATCACCACGGACTCTGGTCGTTCGTTCCCAGGTTTTGGTTTGGTTTTGTCTCTGTCTTTATGTTGTGTTTTTGTTATTAAATTCTTTTCCCTTCAGCACTGTGCAATGGAGTCCTCATTCACCTCACCCCGATCCTGACAGAGGGGTGTTGTTCGCCCCGAAGGGGAATATTTTTCCATAGTAACTCGTGTTCCATGTATTATCCCGCTTATTCTACGGGTTATTACAGTTTATTACTGTCTCTACTTTAACAGACTAGTGTTGTGAAATAGGCGGGGCAGACAGAAGGGGGGTGCAGAGAGTTTTAGGCGGAGAAAAGAGAAAGATGGATGTACACAGTCAGGTCGGCGACCGGAGCAGGTGTTGTCCCGTTCCTGCAAATAAATACTGAAAATGAAGCTCACTGAAACCACTCCTTGTTTTATTAAAAACCAGCATAGAGGAGTTAACTGAGGGGTAAAATAATTACTTCGGTCCTACAGATTCTGTACGTGATGAGGACGGCAATTTCCCCTTGTTTCCTGACTACGGTCAGGATAACATCAGGATAGGTTAACATTGGATAAGCTAGCAGTTACAACGAAGCTAATATTTACTTTAAAAGCGGCCGAACTACCTGCGGAGTGATATGGTACAGTGAATCTGAAGTGACAAAACCCGTTGCCATGGGCAGCGGGCATTAACGGCGCAGCGGGCGGTTATCGAAAAAAATCCACCCGCTGACGTTATTCAAAGTGAACGGGACATTCTAGAGGGACGTAGAATAATCGACTAAAATATAACTAACAAAAATGATTTGTGAAAGACTAAAAGTGACTAAGACTAAGAATGAACTTTGACAAAAGACTAGAATGAAAAATGGGAACAAAATTAACAATGCATGTGATCAGATTAAAATCAGACAGAATCACCTACAGAGGAACTGTTCAGTCTGACAGAAGAACTGATTTATACACAATAGATCTGAACTAATCTGACCCAGATCAGTTCATGTGTTGTAATGTATGTGAAGCTGTGGTGGTGGTGAGTGGACACAGATGTGTTACATCCTAACACACAGGATGATGTCATCGCTGACTGGCGTCCAGATCCAGACATTGTTTTATTCAAAGTGCTGGTGTTTGTCAGTGTTGGTGCAGGTTAACGGGCTGGCACTGACTCTTCTGACTCATCTGGATCCACAACACATGCTGTGATGAGCTCAACTCCAAAGTCTGTTTAATCATCTGCACTTTTTCCACAGTGCTTTTACTTTTACAGACCCAGGTCCCTATACAGAGGACTAAAAGTGCCCAAACTAAATAATAATTAAATGCAGGCCCACATTAACCTCTTACGCCTACTTTATACCCTCTGTTAATTTACAGAAACAGACGTTTTCGTCCAGTTGTGGAGGTATTTTCAGTGTGTCTGTTGGGCAAAAGCTCCTCAGATGGATGAGGAGAAGCATTTTCAGTATTTCAGGATGACTGCTGATACCAGGGTGGTGAGTTCTGGGCCAAACAGAACCATACCACAGATAATGGGGCAGTCGATAGGCCAAGGCGTAACATTTCAGAATTGCACCCACGGAGAAGGTTCCCTCTAGGACTGTGACATGCTTGGTGTTGGAAGAAGGGCATTACCTGGACAAGGAGACAGTGGGAGGTACCAGCAGTCATCGTGAAATACTCAAAATACGTCTCCTCATCCATGTGACTCAGAAGTAGAACCACTGACACCAACTCATCATCAACTGTCCTCCTTATCCTCCTTAAGTGGACACACACTCCACCATCTTCTGGTGTGTTTTCATGTCTCTACAGTAAATACATCAAAATCATTGCTTCAATAGACGCCATGTTTCTTGAACCCTCAGCAATGTGACTCGTTAACGCCTCCGACAGGTTTCAAACACAGCATCCATAATATGGACGGAGGCATAAATACCAGCTCTGGGAGCAACGTCAGGAATGGAAAGAGGAATTTAAGGTGCCCCAATTAGACTTTAGGGTGCCCCATGGACCGTTAACACACTACATCCTACATGCAGTCATACTGGACCAACAAAAGAGTTATCTAATCAACTTTTATTTAGCCTCATAGTCCATTAGGCAACACATAATACATAGAATGAATAAATAAGATTAAAAAAGATTTAAGACAACCATACCACACTGTAAACCTGAATAAGTTAGCAGAACTTGTTGATACAATTGCCTCAATTATTTTAAGTTGATGAACTTAAAAAATAACATTTTCCAGAACTTCAAATTTAGCTTATTAAATTAAAACATTACTTATTAGCTTATTATTCTAAGGTTCTGTCAGTCCTACTGGGAGACTAAGTCAAGGTTCAGTGTCTTTGTCCAAGGACACTTGGACATGTGGACAGACAGAGCTGGGACACGAACCTCTGACCCTTCAGTCATTGGTCGCCCTGCTCTACCAACTGAACCACAGACGCCCCTGAATAAAATGTTTAGTGATTGTATTTTTTATTTTTTTTGCTGTGATAGATATTAATGGTTATTTGGAGTGTTCTGAAATTATATTTAATCATCTACTACATCAGTTAAGTTTATTTTATTCAATCATCCTTATTTGAAACAATAGAAATAACAGAACAATATTAATATTAATATTATTAATATTAATATTAATTCCACTCAGTTGAATCTCATCTATGTAGTTCAGTTCTGTTCACTTATATCCACAATAGTTCACCTTAATAAAAAAATATTAGTTGAAGAGCTTAAAAAGAATAACATGTTGCAGCAACTGAATACATTGTGAGTATTCACAACTGAATATATTTAATTATTCTGAATATGTGGGTTTACAGTGCAGTGTTTCCACATAGATGACTGGTCTTTCACAGCACTGACACCTGGATTTAACAGTTGTACAATAATAGAATTCTTACAGTTATTCAATCTGCATATACATTTGTACATTTGATTCCTCAACAGGACATGGAACGTGTCAATTACTACATGTTTTTTTGTTGCTGCAGAACTATCTTTTTAATTTGCAGATTAATCTCAGTAGTTGTAGACTAGTAGACTCTAACCAGTTTTTCCACAAACAAACTACAGTGGTACCTCTAGTTACAAAATTCATTCATTCCAGAAGTGTTTTCATACTGTGAATTTTTCGTAAATAAAGTCACATTTTACATGTAAAAGGCCTGATTCATTCCAAGGCCTCCAATACTATCCCTCAAACCCTTTAAAAATAATTTGAAAAATACCTATTTTGTATGAAATATGTGTTAAAAGAAAATGTAGATTTATATTTTAGCCCGTCCAGGCTAATGTCGGTAAAGGACAGATATTTATATACATGTAAAGAGTATAAAGTACAGATATTTATATAAATGTAAAGAGTATAAAGTACATACATTTATATAAATGTAAAGAGTATAAAGTACAGATATTTATATAAATGTAGAGTATAAAGTACAGATATTTATATAAATGTAAAGAGTATAAAGTACATATATTTATATAAATGTAAAGAGTATAAAGTACAGATATTAATACAAAAATGTAGGGAGTAAAAGTAAAAACTTGTCAGAAAAGTAAATACTTAAGTAAAGTACAGATACAAAAAAAAAAAAATCTACTTAAGTACAGTAATGAAGTACTTTTACTTAGTTCCTTCCAGCTCAGGTTAAATGTCCAGAAGTGTTGGAACCTGTACGTAGACTGTACCTCTGTGGGTGTCAGTAGAGTGGTTCTCCAGCAGGTTAGTCTCTGTAGCCAGGTTCCCACCAACGTACCAGTTAACATTTGGGTTCCAGCTGTTACTGTAACCACACAAGTGATGCTCTTCGAAGTTACACTCTGGACATGGACACAAAAGGGAACACACGTCAATCTATCAATTCATTACAAAATGATTGCACAGAGAAGAATCAATAATTAATTTACAGATGCTTTTGGAACATTAACCCCAGAAGCATGTCTTACCTTATAAATAAAAATAAAACATCATTTACATTTTATTAATACTGTCAAATAATTAACATTTTAAATCAGATTAATCACAGGTTTGTTATCGATTCATTTAGATTAATCATAATGAAATCACTTTATATTACTCAACTGTTTTGTTTTTTTATTCACAAAAATACACTCAGAAACCAAAAAATGCAGAGACAAAATCCAAAAACTAAATACAGGGAAAAAATTTGATATATCCAAAATATATGCAAAATATGAATATACATATGTACAGATGTTGCCTTTGGCATATCTGTCTCATACAGCTGTATTATAGAACTGAAACATTCGATGGCACAAGTGAACAAACAATTCTCCACTGATGGAATTGAGCTGCCCACAAACATGACAAGTGGGGTCTTTGTGACCTTCCATGTCAGAGGTGGGTAACTCCAGGTCCATCAAGTCAAAGTCCTGCCATGTATTGGTTCAAACCCCTTCACTGAACACAGATAAGATGAAGTACTTTATTAGTCATTATACAATGTACAATGAAATGTGTCCTCTGCATTTAACCAGTGGGGGTAACCTGTAAAGAGCGGTGGGCAGCCATGTAAATGTTCTTCACTTCTATAGTTGTTCCACCTTCATGGTTCAAAGCTCTTTACATTAGCCTCACATTCACCCATTCACACACACTCATACACCAGTAGGTTTCTAAGGTTCTGTCAGTCCTACTGGGAGACTAACAAAGGGTTCAGTGTCTTGCCCAAGGACACATGGACATGTGGACAGACAGAGCTGGGACGTGAACCACCAACCCTTTGATCATTGGACGACCCACTCTACCAACTGAACCACAGTCACTCATGGGACCCACCTCCTGCTGTAGAACCAGGCTAATGGTCAGAATCACTTACTGGAGGATTTGACCTTAACATGTTTTTGGGTGATGGGGACAACCAGAGCACCCAGAGAAAACCCACCCAGACATGGGGAGAGAAACATGTAAACTCCACACAGAAAGGCCTGCACGGTCTGGGAATCAAACGTGGGTCTTCTTACTGTGAGGGAAGAGCGCTAACCGCTCAGCTACTGTGGCACCATTCAAACTAATGATCCCATTTACCTGGATAATGTCAATAGGGTATGGGATATAAATGGTGTTCATCAAAATGGACTGGTTCAAAGAAGAGGTTTGAATCAATACATGACAGGACTTTGACTGGATGGACCTGGAATTACACACCTGCGTTCAATGTAGACACCTCATCACAGTCAGGGCAACTTTTCCCAGGATGAATTTCATGGAACACTGTCAGTGTCAGGAACCACTTGTCTTGGAATGACCTGGGCATCAAACGTCCCAGCATCAAGTTGAACCCCACAGATACTTCTGTACCTCAGAGTCCTGCTCAGTGGTTCAGCACCACAGTATTATCGTCCACATGCTCCACATCTTAAGGATTTGTACAACTGTTGTTCAACTCCTTTGAACAAATTATTACAGATTTGAAATATCTGATGCTCGAAACCAACAAAAATGGGTTGTCTTTTGTGTTTGTATCACGTTTTATCAGCTCTTTCAAAAAATTAAACTTTTAGCGGTTAGCCATTTTGAATCATTCAATATGGCGGCACCATTAGAAATAGTCTTTGGCTCCCAGCAGGTTTGGACTCTATCTCTGTATGAAATACCTGTGCATACATTTGCACCATCCCTTATCAGAACTGTCCGAACAGCCTCCACTATTTAATGATGTTTCATTTCCTTTTTCTAATCCAGTGTTTCCCAACCAGTGTGCTATGGTTCATTAGTGTCCTGTGAAAAATGAGGTAATGTCACCTCATTGGTACAGTACTGTAAGTGAGCAGTGTGATTATAGACACACACTGATCCACTCAGACCTGTGTAGCTATGGTTGTTTTGTTAACACTGTCAGCTTTGTGTTTAACTAAACAGGCTCAGGTTTTAACTGAATAAGTAAATTCAATTCAATTCAATTCAATTCAATTTTATTTATAAAGCCCTAAATCACAACAAAGTCATCTCACAGGGCTTTACAAAAACACAATCAACTACAGAGATATATGAAAAGTCCCAAGCATCCCCTGTCCTTAGACCCTCCCCCTGTCCTTAGACCCTCCTTCTCGGCAAGAAAAAACTTCCAAACCCAGTGGGAAAAAGAAGAAATCTTGAGGAGAACCACATTGAAGGACAGATCCACTCCCATGGACGGACAGGCTATAGATGAACGTCCATGTATAAATGAAGGAGGGGGGGCTGGTCCAGACAGGCAGGGGCCCGAGGTCACAGGTCGGCACAGGCGAGACACTGCAGATCCTGTCGTCCATGGCTCCCACGCAGACAGTGTTAGGAGAGCCACCACTCCCCCTAGGAGGGGGAGGGGGAGGGGGAAAGGGAACACCAGGTGACTAGTCATAAACAGACTTGGTATGAAAGATAGTGTCAGGATCGGGGTGAGGTGAAAGAGGACTCCATTGCACAGTGCTGAAGGGAAAAATAATTTAATAACAAAACTAAGAAACATAAAGACAAGACAGAGACAAAACCAAACCAAAACCTGGGAACAAACGGCCAGAGTCCGTGGTGATGATGAATGTCTGGGTTATGGTGACTGAGGAGACGGAAAAGCTGTCCGGGTTATGGAGGTGAAATTGATGAATGGTCCCGCACTGGCAACTGCAAGCCTTACTGCTTATATAGCCACAGATGAGGAACGGCTTGCAGCTGCACAGTGCGGGACCAGGTGAGTGGGGAGTGTACTGGGGGAAAGGTCACTGGAGCAGAGGTCTTGACAGATAGGTTATAAAAATGAAAAAAACAGGTGTGAGAGAGAGAAAGAGAAGAAAGAACTCAGTGTCTGTACTTCCCCCAGCATTCTAACTCCTAGGGCAGCCTAGACTGAACTGTGACTCATACATCATGTATCCATGATACATGAGTCACATAATTTTTAACTAACCTGACCATAGTCTTTCTCAAACAGGAATGTTTTCAGCCTAATTTTAAATGTAGAGACTGTTTCGGCGTCTTTAATATTAAAGAGAAGCTGATTCCATAAGACAGTAACCATGGTAACTAAAGGCTCTAGCTCCTACTGTACTTTATGTGGGTGCATGTGCACCACTGCTACTGTTTTCTCATATTTGGTGGGACTGGCTTACAGCGCTCATAGTGGTGTATCATATGAATTGCATTGTTTTCAGCAGTGTTTCGTCCCCATGGTGACGCAGATTTTTTTACTGAAACATTTTCATTTTTACGTAATATTTTTTTGACATGGTTTAAGTTCGAAAATACATCAAAGATGCGATTATAATCCACTTTTTAATGGATAAAGCCTTGGCCTGGATGAGAGGTCATCAGGTGGTCCCCAACCATCACGGGGTGTTTCGACCCTTAACCACAACACCCTCAAGTTGGCGGGTCCGCAGTGACTGGCCAGGTCACTGCCCCTCTCATCCAGGCCTCCAGCTATTGTCCTCTCTCTTATGCCAGAGCCAACAGGAGGCTCTCTCTGCCGCTTCTCCCAACCTACGAACGGCTGTTTTCCTCAAGTGGCCTCTCAGTCCCACCTTTGCCAAGAGATTCCACACCGATTGTGCTGGGAATCCTCGACAACCTACTTCCACCGTCAGCCATGTTGTCCACCCCTTGTCCCGGCAATCCTGGACAAGCTGCTGGTACTTGGTTTTCTTTCTCCCTGCCGCTTCCTCGCATCCCTCCTCCCACGGGACCGTTAGTTCCACCAGGATGATCTTCTTTCCCTCCGGAGACCACATAACTATGTCTGGTCTCAGGGTGGTGGACAGTACCGCTTCTGGGAAGTGGAGCTTCCTCCCCAGGTCGACCTTCATCTCCCATCCTTGGGCCGACTGCAGGAGGTTTTGCTTGGTTTGGCCTTGGACGACAGGTCGGTGGCCCTCTTTTACGAAGGCGATGTTACTCAGCAGTGGTCTTCTTTTGGCTGGATATTTCTTCCTCCGCTCTTGCTCCAAGATGTCTGCGAGCAGTGCCAACACCCTATCATGGCGCCACCTATATCTCCCCTGGGTCAATGCTGTCTTGCACCCTGAAAGAATGTGCGCCATGGTTCCTTTACCGCCACACAACCCACACAGGGGGTCCTCCCTCATTCCCCACCTGTGCAAATTGACTGGGGTCGGTAAGGTGTCGTACACTGCTCGGAGCAGAAACGAGATCCGAAAAGGCTCCAGCCTCCAAAGTTCACTCCACGTGATGGTCCTCTGGGGAAGGTTAAACCCGCTAAACCCGTATCAAACTCGCCTGGACGTAGCCCGAGTCCTGCTGCCAGGCTATCTGAGCCTGTGTCTGGAGGGGATGTGAAGTGGGTGTGAGGAGTCCTTAATGATCTGAGCGTAGCCTGCCGTTCACATATGTGAGGTCTTATGGACCGTACAATTATCTTTGAGCACATAGTGAATGTGCTCTGCAGGCGGGTTTTGTTCTGAATGTTAATGGAGGGGAACCATGGGGTCATTGTGAATGTGATACACTCTGAATGAACGAATAAGTCAATAGAATGTTAATGTTCACACCAAAGGAGGTGAGCTTCCACAGGAGGTACTGACACTGGTGGCACTTCCTGAGAGTCTCAGGAAGTGGTTGAAGATGGTTTCAGAGTATCTGTACTCAACTAGTGCCACTGGTTCCCCATGGATGATGGGGACAGGTGCAGACAGCTCCCTCTGTCACCACCATGTCTTTGGTTTTACTCACGTTCAGTTCTAGGCACGAGCTGTCGCACCCCTCTACAAACCCCTGCAGAGCCGGTCCATGGTTCTGGAGTTGGTTAGCAGTGAAAAGAGAAACTGATAGAAAACTTGTCATGGGGTTCAAAATGATGTCATCAACTTTGACCTTGAAAGTTCAAAATAAGGTCACATGATTTTAAAGGGTGTTAAGTGATTGGTTAACATTGTTAACAGGGAACTACATGTTGGCTCCAACATGGCATCATTACCTTTGACCTTGAAAGGCCAAACTCAGTCTCACATCTTGAGAGGGAGCTGCCCGTGAGGAGGTCAAATGTGTGCATGCGCCTGGCACCACTGGCTTGACAGAGTTTCTCATCCTATTCCAGACCTCTACATGCTAAATTAAGACTGGTACACATCAGCTATATTTGAGAGGGAGCAGTGACTGGACTGAGATGACCCAGTCTAACACATTAAACAGAATATAAACACTGTAAAATGTTGCATTCTGGGAGCTTCAGAAGTCTGAGCCTATAAAAGAGAGGACCCAAGTGCAGCATGGGTTCTATTGAAGAGTGTCTTTCCTGCAGGGAAGTGGGATTAAAACTCAAAAGACGACAGGTCATAGTCAGGTCAGGTTTACCAGGACAGCAGAACCAGGTAGGTCTGGTTCGATACTGGACTCACAGGTGAGCAGCCGATTCTGATCATTAGACTGGCTCTACAGCTGGACATGGGTCCACAGGCACCACCCATGGGTGCCCACTGCTCCTTACAGGTGCCCCAATGGCATGAAGGATGGGTTAAATGCAGAGGACAAATGTCGTATGATGACACATGAAGACCTTTACTTTACCTTTATGTAGATAAACCATTCTAGCAGGTGTGTTGACTGAGTGATTGTTTGGCAGGTGAATGACTGAAGGTGAAAGGTTACCAGACAGGAGGTCAGAGAACTGGCCCAACAAGCCCCACCCCCTTGCACATGTTTATGTTTGCCCTGATTGGTCCTATCTCTCACCATTGCAAAAACACATTTTTGGTGACTGTGACCTTTGACCTACATTCACCAAAATTTAATGGGATCTATTCTGCACCACCTCAAATCTTTCCTGAAAATTGATCTAGTAGTGTTTGTGTAAGGCTGCTTACAAACAAACAAACAAACAAACAACCCACCCCCCACCCCCCACACACACACACTTAAGCTTTTAATGAATGTGAGACTGTGGATTTTTTTAAGGTCGCTCAAAGTCAAAGGTCATGATGCCATGTAGTTTCCTATTTGTCAACAGTAACTCAGTACTTAGCACCACTCTGTTTGCAGTTACCACCATTTAAAATAATGTGACCTTAATTGTGACCTTTCAAAGTCACTCAAGGTCAAAGGTGATGACATCATTTTGAAGCCCATTCCAGGTTTCCTATCTGTCAACAATAGTAACTAAGTATTTATCTGTAGTAGTTTTTTTCTGTTATAGTACATTTGAGGTTTTTCCAGTATTGACCCATTGACCTTTGACCTCTTGGGTCAACAATAGGTCCAAATTGAAAGACCAACATTTTGGTGTTCATTGGAAGTCTGTAAATTTAAAACTTCAAAAGTTATATCCATAGTTACATTTTGACCTTTGACCTAGAGTCTTCAAATGTGTCCTTCAAGGTTCTGATGTCAATGCACATGAACAGTGAGAACAAAAACAAGCTACATGCTAAACTGAGTATACATGAGTGAAAAGGACATTCCCCATTTGCCCTATCTCTGATCATTGTGAAAACACATTTTGGTGACCTTTGACCTTTGACATACATTCACCAAAACTAATAAATGAATATTCCTGTACATGTGTGGAAGTTTATGTCCATCACTGACCGATGCAGTATCCAGGAACAATGTGGATTTCAAAGATGGCCACGCTGTTTCCTGGACCAGCGTCAGGTCTGCCTTCCAACAAAATCTGTAGAAGATAAGAACATCCTGTTAGCAACACACCACACCATGCACAATGAGGCATGGAAGAAACACAATATGCCTACTTACCCCCTACCCCCATAAGGTCACAGTCACCAAACATATGTGTGTGAGTAGGACAGGGGGTGGTTGGTTTGTAAGCAGGTCTACGCAAAAACTACTGGACCAAATTCCATGAAATGTTCACTAAAGATATGGGGTGGTCCAGAATAGATCCCATTACATTTTGCTGAATGTAGGTCAAAGGTCAGAGGCCATAGTGACCAAAAATGTGTATTTGCAATTATCAGAGATAGGGCAGCTCAGGAATGTCCTTTTCATTCCTGTTTACTCAGTTTAGCATTTAGCGTCTTTTTGCTCTCACTGTTGATGTGCATTGACATCAGAACTTTAAAGGACACATTTAATGTCTCTAGGTCAAAGGTCACAATAAAAGACAAAATCAAATTTTGGATATAACTATAATATCACAAACTTCCAATGAACAGCAAAATGCTGGTCTTTGAATGTTGTATCTTGTGTGTGTACATTTTGACCTATTGTTGACCCAAGAGGTCAAAAGTCACTGGGTAAATACCTAAAAAAATAATAAAACAAACTACAATGGAAAAACTAGTGGAGATAGAGACGTAGTTACTATCATTGACAAAGAGGAAACCTGGCATGGGCTTCAAAATGACATCATGACCTTTGACCTTGAATCACCTTAAAAAGTCAAAATCAAGGTCATATGATTTTAAATAGTCATAACTCAAAAATAGAGTGGTGATAACTACTCACTAACTATTGTTGACAGATACAAAACTACATGTGGGCTACAAAATGGCATCATGACCTTTGACCTTGGGTGATTGTGAAAGATCAAACCCATATTTTCATGTTTGTAGAGGGGGTGTCTATATCAAGAGCTAAAAGGTTTGTGAGGGGCGGGGTTTGTTGTGTTACAGGCTGTGGTTCTGGTTTACCTGGTAGGGGGTGGTGGTGTTGGCCAGGTCCACGCTGGCGATCAACCAGCTGTCAGACGACCTGTTGGCGGTCCATAGCACGTAGTCGAAGTTATCGTGGTGTGGTCGGAGGTGCAGCTGCAGGGAGCTCCGTCCTGTGATCTGGTAGACCAGCCTCACACAGCTCCAGGACTGCTGGTCCAGAACCGGACTGATCAGGACCGCCTGCTCCGGGTCATCAACCAGGGCCCGTTCCACTGTAATCAGATGTCCTGCAAAACCACCATCAGATCAATGAGTGGAATGTCAACCAGAGACAAACAACTTCCATTTATACAGTCCACATGGTCCAGTGTTCTGCATGGTTTAGGTTTGTTGTGGAATTATTTCAGTTTAATTAAGAACGAAGCTGGAATCGGAATAATATTTAGAAAAATAATTGTAATGAGTTCTGTTCAAGACAGGGCACACACACAGGAGCATGTGTGTGGAGAGATCTTTGCCCAACAAACAGAGACACAGGTACTTTACAGATACAACTGGCCAATCACAGGAAACACAAGGATTTGGGTAGGTGTCATAACCAGACCCCCAACTTACTGTTGCTGACAGGTTGAAACATGTCCTGGCTTAAGCACAATCAACAAACCACTCTCAGATGTGATTTACAAAGACAAAGTAATAATACAAAGAATAAAGAACTAGTACAATTTTAAGACACAATATAATTCCATTACAGGTTCTTCCCTCTTCTATCACCTACGTCAATTATTGATCAACTCTTCAGAAACCTTATAATGATCTAATATGTGTGTATTAGGGCATTAATGTTTTTTTCAAGTCGACTTATCTGTCAATAAAGTCGGAGTCGCGTCAATGGGTCGTGATGATGTCATCACACTGTCAGCGGAGAAAGAACACAGACAAAAAAAAACACAGACATACGTCTGTCCAGTAATGAGCAACTTGTATTAAAGTTCACTGTAACGTAACAATGTCCACTGACACAAACACCACCTTAACTGCAACAAAACAAAGGCTAACGTTAGCAAAGAGTGAACATATGTCTGCATTTGGTCTGGACCCACGGCTCTAAAACTGGACTGTCCACACGTCTGTCACACGTCCTCACTTTTTATATTACGTGTAAAAAGTTTAAGGCCAATAAGATGAACACAACACTGTCCATATCATGTGTTGGGGGGAAAAATAGCCTGCTGTCTTAACCCAGGTTGTCTGTGCTGCTCATCACACAGGTTAGCTAAAGCTGCTATATCATTCACATACCGATACCTTTTCAGATGATGTTTTTTTCACCTAAACTCAAGTATTTTAACACATGCATGTGTGTCTGTCACTCTTATTTTGTTAGCCCATAACAACTGTCTTACCTGGAGGTGTCTTGTTTATGTCTGGTCTGTGTTTACGCACCGAGAGAGAGAGAGAGAGAGAGAGAGAGGCAGGGAGAGAAAGAAAGAGTAACATGCGACTTGACGACTCCTCCAAATTTAAGTCGACTTATGCTATGGAAGTCGACGTGTCAACTAGGTGACATTGTAGTTAATGCCTTAGTGTATATATATATATATATATATATATATATATATATATATATATATATATATATATATATATATATATAGATGACATCAAGCTGTATGCCAAGAATGAGCGTGACATTGATTCCCTAATTCACCTCACCCGGATCTACAGCAAAGACATTGGGATGTCATTGGGACTAGATAAATGTGGGCGGATGATATCTAGAAGAGGAAAGGTGATCACAACTGAAGGGGTTGACCTACCTGAAGGGAATATCACAGATGTGCAGGAAAGTTACAAATACCTAGGGATCCCACAGACAAATGGTAATCATGAGGAGGCAGCTCGGAAGTCAGCCACAGCCAAATACCTACAGAGGGTAAGACAGGTCCTGAAAAGTCAGCTGAACGGCAAAAATAAGATCCAGGCCATTAACACCTATGCCCTGCCAGTAATCAGATACCCAGCTGGGATAATATCCTGGCCACTGGAAGAGATACAAGCCACTGATATCAAGACAAGGAAACTCCTTACCATGCATGGAGGGTTCCACCCCAAGTCCAGTGTCCTGAGGCTGTACACTAAGCGAAAGGAAGGGGGCCGAGGACTAGTAAGTGTCAGAACTACTGTCCAGGAGGAAACGGCGAACCTCCAGGAATACATCAAGAAAATGGCCCCCAATGACCAACTGCTAAGTGAATGCCTCAGGCAACAAAAGCCCAGTAAGGTCGAGGAACCAGAGGGGCTATCATGGAAGGACAGACCCTTACACGGCGTGTACCATAAGCAAATTGAGGAAGTGGCTGATATGGAAAAGACATACCAGTGTCTGGAAAAGGCTGGACTAAAGGACAGCATAGAGGCGCTACTCATGGCTGCACAAGAACAAGCCCTGAACACCAGAGCAATAGAGGCCGGGGTCTACCACATCAGACAGGACCCCAGGTGTAGGCTGTGTAGAGAAGCCCCTGAAACAGTCCAGCACATCACAGCAGGGTGTAAGATGCTGGCAGGCAAGGCATACCTGGAGAGACATAACCAGGTAGAGGACATACTGTACAGGAACATCTGTAAAGAGTATGGACTGGAGGTCCCAGGGTCAAGATGGGAGAACCCCCCAAAGGTGACAGAGAACAAACAGGCCAAGATCCTGTGGGACTTCCAGATCCAGACTGACAAGATGGTGATGGCCAATCAGCCTGACATAGTGGTGGTGGATAAACATGAGAAGACAGTGGTGGTGATAGATGTAGCAGTCCCCAGTGATAGCAACATGAGAAAGAAAGAACATGAGAAGAGAAGAGAAATACCAAGGGCTGAAAGAGGAGTTAGAGAAAATGTGGAGTGTGAAGGCAACAGTGGTACAAGTAGTGATGGGGGCATTAGGGGCAGTGACCCCCAAGCTGGGACAATGTCTCCAGCAGATACCAGGAACAACATCAGAGATCTGTGTCCAAAAGAGAACATTGTTAGGAACAGCTAAGATCCTGCGCAGAACCCTCAGGCTCCCAGACCTCTGGTAGAGGACCCGAGTCTGAAGGAGACACCGCCCACGTGGGGCGAGTGGAACTTTTTATATATATATATATATATATATATATATATATATATATATATATATATATATATATATATATATATATATATATATATATTATTTGTTGTTTTGTTGTCCTTTTATTTATTAAATTTTATCTATTTATTTGTATTTAAAAAATGTGAACTCATTGACTGCCAAAGATGTACAACACGCTTTTGGTGACTTTGACCTTTGACCTACATTCACCAAAATGTAATGCAATCTATTCTGGACAAGCTCACACCTTTTTTGAAAGTTCAATGGAAATTGGTCCAATAGTTTTTACATAAAACAGACAAATAAAAATAACAGATAAATAAAATTTAAAAAACACACAAACACACACACACACAAACCCAACCCCTCCCTCTTCTTTGGGGGGGTGCAGTAATTATTGTTTTTCTCTGCAGTATTTCATGTGTGCATATTTGGTGTTGTGTTTCTACTAGAACCTCAATTTCCTGAGGGCTTTGTGCAAAGGATCAATAAAGTTCTATTAAACCTACTGTAAAAACAGCTACGTTCTTTTATAAAACTCAATAAAAACTCAAACCAGATGGACACGAATGTTATGAAGCAGTCTGGCTCAAATACTGAGATAAAAGAGAGACCATTTTAACATTGAATATGAGTGTTTATTAGCTATACTAAGATGGCATCGAAAATGTTTATTGACAAAATAATTCAAACCTGTTCTTAATAACACATATCATGTAAGTAACATTAGACAAAAGGAAATATGGTGATAATGACACAACAGTACTGAGCTGTTGTCATGCATTAGTTTAATAGTGTGGTGTTGTGTTACAGCCACTGGAATAGTATTACTTTAATTGCTATAAGGAAATTACCCCCCCCACACATACACACAAAAAAAGTGTGGTTTTTGGAGGGATTAGTTTTTTCTGCCTCCATGGTGCTGGATATTCCCGGCCTGTAATCCTGATCCAGTCCAGCCCTGGGTATTAGAGTCATTATAGTCCAAATATGTGACCAGATTAAAATCAGACAGAATCACCTACAGAGGAACTGATTTATAGTCAATAGATCTGAACTAATCTGAAAGAGATCAGTTTAACTGCTTCCATTAGCCGATTTATTTATTTTTTGCTTGAATTAAGCAAAAAAATATGTATATCTTTCATTAAGCCCCCAAAATATTTTGAATTAAGCAAAAAATAAATAAAAATCCTTCAAGTGAACCAAAACCTTTTTGAAATGCATAAATATTGAATTGAGCAAAAAAAACTTCAAGCTCAAAAATATTTTGGAATTAGGCAAAAACTACCTGAATGAAGGAAAAACAATCCTTCAATTGAACCAAAAAAAATCTTCAATTACATAAAAAAATGAATTATGCAAAAAAATCTTGACTTGAAAAAGTGAATGAAACCCCCAAAAATTAATTATTATTATTATTAATAATAATAATAATAATAATAATAATAATAATAATAATAATAATAATAATAATAATAATAATAATAATAATAATAATAATAATTCTGTGGGTGATTCTGTCTGATTTTAATCTGATCACATATTTGGACTCAAATGACACTTATACACTTAAGGTCAGAGTTTGTTTCAGTGCAGAAACCATCTCATCACTATGTAAAGTTTGTCAGAAGGAAAAGTCACAGTTTATTTTTGTAAATAACCTGCTGGTGTGTAGTTTCCATCCTCTTCCATAATGAGCCATGGTCTGCAGCTCTGACAGCACAAAACCACTTAGTCCACAAAGGCCTGTTTATACACACATGCTTTAAGTGTCCTCAAATCAGCTGGTGGATGGAGCCAGGAGGCGGAGCTAGGAGGCGGAGCTAGGAGGCGGAGCTAGGAGGCGGAGCTAGGAGGCGGAGCTAGGAGGCGGAGCCAGGAGGTGGGACACTTTGGTGTATCTGTCATCCCATATTTGGTCAAATCAACTTCAGACATAATCTCAGTCAGAACAGAAGTCTGCAGCAGAGCTGTAGACTGTCTAACAGGTTAATGTTCTGCACTTCTATAGTTGTGTTCCACCCTCATGGTGATTAAAGTGCAAAACATAATCCTTATCACCCATTCACACACTTTACATTCGGAACTAAGTATTAATAAAATATACTTTATTACTGTACTTAAGTATATATTTTAGGTATCCATACTTGACTTGATTATTTATTTTTTTGGAAACTTTTTCCATTTCCTCCCTATATTTTTCTGTAATATTTGTACTTTAAACTCTTTACATTTATATAAATATCTGTACTTTATACTCTTTACATTTATATAAATATATGTACTTTAAACTCTTTACAATTATATAAATATCTATACTTTATACTCTTTACATTTATGTAAATATCTGTACTTTACACTCTTTACAATTACATCGTACCAAATATAGTATAGTATAAAGTACAGATATTTATATAAATGTAAAGAGTATAAAGTACAGATATTTAGACACAAATGTTGAGAGTAAACGTAAAAAGTTGACAGAAAAATAAATACTCAAGTAAAGTACAGATACCTAAAAAGTGAAGTACTTTTACTTAGTTACTTCCAACCTCTGAAATTCACCAAATAAAATGACATTGAAAAAAAATCTGAACTTATTCTGAGCTAAACTAAACTGAAGAAAAAGTGTCTTTTTCTGTCAAATATGTCATTAATTAAACATAAACTGTCATTAATTGAACATAAACTGTCATTAATTAAACAAACTGTCATTAATTAAACATTAACTGTCATTAATTGAACATAAACTGTCATTAATTAAACATAAACTGTCATTAATTGAACATAAACTGTCATTAATTAAACAAACTGTCATTAATTAAACATTAACTGATTGAACATAAACCCAGTGTTTCCATTCACTGTCATTGATTCAATTGAATCAATGATGTCGAAGATGATGGTGTTTCCATGTTAACTACAGAGCTAACGTAGCTGGGCTTCTTTTTTAATCATCAAGCTATTTAGACAGTGTATTTATTTATTTATTTATTTATTTATTTATTTATTTATTTATTCATTTATTTATTTTTGATGCAGTATGACTGTTTTTGTGGAGCAGTGACCAGAGTTTGAATTTCACTGTGGGGATTTAATGAAGTAAATCCATCTGTCTGTCTGTCTGTCTGTCTGTCTGTCTGTCTGTCTGTCTGTCTGTCTAATATAATAATAAATATTTCTATAAAACAGTTTGGCATCAGGTATGTGAGTATCAAGTGTCACAGAGACATTTTGCAATCTAACAATACGAGTTACATGTAATGCAGTTCATGTTACTTTGGGTCCAACAGTTATCTGACACTGTATGTGTGAGACACACACACTTTTATGTGTCTAAAGCTACGTACAGTGGTACCTCTGCAGGAGTGTTTTTGTACCGTGAACATTTTACATGTAAAAGCTCTGATTTGTTCCAAGGTCCCAAATACTACCCTTTAAAAATTATTCAAATTTACTGATTTTGTATGAAATATGTGTTAAAAGAAAATGTAGATTTAGATGTTAGCCCGTCCAGGCTAATGTGTCTGGGACACAAGAATGAAATGTTCTTCACTTCTATAGTTCTGTTCCACCTTCATGGTTCTAAGCTCTTCACATTAGCCTCACATTCACCCATTCACACACACTCATACACCAGTAGGTTCTAAGGTTCTGTCAGTCCTACTGGGAGACTAAGGGTTCAGTGTCTTTGTCCAAGGACACTTGGACATGTGGACAGACAGAGCAGGGATGCGGACCATTGGACGACCTGTTCTACCAACTGAACCACAGTCGCCCCTACGCATTAGATAACATCCAAGCTCCTCATGATTGGGCTGCCACATAATTATAATAATAGGGCTGTGGTCCAGAGACTGTGTGACCACTCTGGCATCTGCCCAAATGCCAGACTGACCAGTCCGTCACTGGTTCGTAGTTTGATGTCCACCATCATGGTGCTGTTAATGTGTGCTGTCTGTATGTGGAGGGTCTGATAACACCAATGCACTTGTTCTTTTGGGGCGGGGTTAGGGTTTATTTAATTATTTATTTATATATTATTTAATGTTAAAAAAGAGCGATTGGACCTAGATTGTTCTTCCAAAATAAGGACATCGTTTGTATAACTCAGCCGCTGTCAGTGGTAGGTGGTTCTCCTCATGGTCTCCTCGTGTCTTCATCTAAGCGGCAACAAACGCACATGTTCACGTTGCGTCTTTGCGTCTCATATGTTCACGTCACATACACTTTCACGTTCCATTCATACACTGAGCAGGTAAAGAAACAAACATGTGGGACAACCTGGATCCCACAGATCTTCCAACTGCACTAGCATTAGCATTAGCATTAGCAGCTCTAGTAAATGTACAGCAGTGGTTTCAGTTATTGTACAGACATTAAACACATACCATAGATGAACACAGACAGGTGGACAATTACATACGTCTAAAACAGAAAAGGACATGTGGGCGGGTCTATCACAGGACATGTGGGCGGGTCTATCACATGACATGTGGGTGGGTCAATCACAGGACATGTGGGCGGGTCTATCACAGTACCACCTAGTGACCTGACAGGACTATCCAATCATATTTCTCCTACTGTCTTCGTAATAGACAAGGAATTCCTCATGAATACTCTTGTCTAAACGTGGATGAAAAACTGAAGACAAGACGACACTTTTGCGTCTTCTGTTTTCATCGTCTCCGTCTAAATGTAGCCTAAGACAGACGAACCAATAGACAGTCAAATGTGCAGTGTCACTACTAACTGTAATAAAGCTGCAGTTAGTGTTTAGTGGAAAGTTTGAGCAGGAAACGGAAAATAAAATATGGCCAGGAATCAAATATGGGAATTAACTGCCTATAGAAAGAAAAGACCTGAAGACATAAAAAACAAAATGCTTTTGCCTCGAGGAAGATCAACATGAGGAAGACAAATTAAAACCATGGTGTTGGAATGAACATTGACATTATCTATATAACCCTAATATAAGGGATACCCACCCACATGACCCCTCCTGGTGTGTCCGCATTAGTGACGGTCTACCCTCCCTCCCCCCACATGTAGTCATCCGTGAACATTCCTAATTTAATTGTAAATTATTAAGTTGTGATGTAACTGTTTAGTCAAATATTAGTTCAGCTTTAGTTTTGTTTGTTTTTTTTATAATTTAACCCTAGTTTAGCCTCAATTTTCACATCAATACACTTTAAAGACATCTATGCTAAATAGTTTTTCCATTTCAACAGTGAAATACTTTTGAAATGTACTTTTTAGGTCCAATTCTAATGAGGTACTTTTCCATGTCAGTAGTAGTTTGTCCACTCGACTGGATCATCTTCTCTTCCTCTTATGCTCTTGCAGTGCGTACAGCTGTTCAGGACAAGAGTGCGAGCTGTCCTCAACGCTGGCGAATGCGGGCCAGCTCCACCGCCTCAGCGAAGGCAACTCTGCGTTGTTGTAAATCGTCCTCCACAATGTTGAGTCATCTGGTGCACGGCTTTCCTCGAGGTCGTCTCTGCTTTTGGATTGAAATTTAGAATGGCTCTTTTGGGGGTGGTCATGACCGAACCAGCTGATGGAGCGTTTTAGGACCAGGAAAGAGGCTCTGGGCTGGTTTGTGCGGCTCTTAGCTCTAGCCCAGGGGTGTCAAACTACGGTCCTCGAGGGCCGGTGTCCTGCATGTTTTAGATGTTTCCCTCTTCCATTCCACCTGGAGGTCATTACATCATTATCAGTCTGATGAGGAGCTGATTATTAACTCTTTAAATGTCAGCGCTGATGTGTTCTGAATGGATGATTTAGTTTAAATATTCAGAAAAATTCAACAGTTTTACTTTATTTTGTGCATTGAAAAGATGCCAAAAAGCAAGTGGTGTTTTTTTTATTATTATTTTATTTCACCATTTTTTTTAATTGCTGTGTCTAAATGTCAATACTAGTTTTCGTTTTTAGTAATTTTTTTTCTCCAAAATTTTGCACATTATTTGTCATTTTGTAAATATTTATTAATTTTTGTTCATTTTGTTTATTTTTCTACATTTTGGTTCTTCTCATTTTTTTTTTCTTTGATTTTCTGCCATTTGTGTCTTTACTTTGCTCATGTTACCAATTATTTTGTTAGTTCTCAGGAGTTAAAGGGTTAAACTGAATCACATGGAAGAGGGAAATATCTAAAACATGCAGGACACCGGCCCTCGAGGACTGGAGTTTGACACCTGTGGCCTAGCCCTACTATCGAAGCCTTCAATCCTCGTGGGCAGGGTCTTATTCAAAGGCCATGTTTCAGAGCCATACAGAAGAATGGAGAGTACGCTCGTGTTATATATTCTTATCTTCGTCCTTTGAGAGACGGCATAGTGTCGCCAGAGTGGCTGATGCAAATGTCGTAAGGCAGAGGCTGCCAGGGCGGAGGATCTCTGGATCAGACTGGATCAAGCTAATGCTAATGTTTGCTAGCACACACAAACCTGCTGGATTTCTTTGATAACAGAAAATGTATACATTTTACTCCAACACTAAACTGTATTTGTAGAGAAGTCATTTAATTACTTTCAAGAGTGAAATTTACCTGATCCAAAATGAAGACTGTAAAACCAAACCCTGTCATCAGTGTTTTAACCGTTAATTACAGACTACCACCTGTTTCTCTGTGTTGTTTCTTTTGGGATACGATATAAGACGATTCCTTTAACACCATCATGTTTTTGATTGTATCTGACTGCACAACAACACTCAGACATTGATGGTTTCTGCTGTTTCTGGAGGAAACTAATCTAACTGGAGGTTCAGTAGTTAGCATTAGCATTAGCATTAGCACTGTCAAAATGGAGGCGCTCTATGACGTGATGACAAGTGGTGCCCCCCCATGTGATTTTAATAGGCCATTGCTGACTTGGCAGCATGTCAGTGCTCTGGACTAATAATTTATTTGTATTGTACCTTTTAAAACAGAGTTTACAGAGTGTTTTGGAGCCAAAGCAGGAGGACACGACAGTAGAATAAAACAACACACAGATAAGAAGAGCAACACACAATAGGACAGGCTGAGTGAATGAGTATGACAGTGTTAGATCCATGGAAAATGAGGGAATGGAATAAAACAGCATCACATATGTCAGACAGACATGGTCCAATTAGAATTCAAACAATAAAACATGTAAGAATGAAATCACATAAAAGACGAGTCTATAAAAATGGGTCTTAACGAGTGATTTAAAACATGGCACTGATTCCACTGATCTGCTGGGGCAGAACGTTCTAAAAAGGAGGGGTCCAAAAGAGGACACACACACACACACACACACATATACACACACAGGATCTAAGGCTGTGCACTGGGTCACAGAAGGACTGATCTGAAATGACATCAGCATGTGTTCATTAATATTCATGAGCTCAGTTTCCTGAATGTTCGGAAAATCAAAGTCATTCTAATGGTTGAAAATCTGCTGTAGCACAAATAAAAGTGGATAAAAACTACATCCTGGAGCTGCATTTGAATATGATTTAATGAATAAGAACACTCTAAAAGAAATTAAACCATGATAGAGTCAAAGTCAGTGTAAAGAAATGTAGGAATAGTGTAAATATTTAACAGTCTGTATTCTGAGCCGTCTGCGCTAATGTTAGCATCAGGTTTATACATTTGTACTCCATGTGTATATATATATATATATATATATATATATATATATATATATATATATATACACACGCACGTATATGTTGGTTCAGTGGTTTGTACTTTGATGATGAGTGTTGTCATATACAACTGCTTGTTTACATTTTCATAACCTTTTTTTTCATCCTCTTTGACCTACATTCACCAACATTTAATAGAATCTAGTCTGGACCAGCTCACACTTTACTGAACATTTACTGGAAACTGGTCCAATAGTTTTTTGTGTGAAGTTGCTAAAAAAACTAACAGACGGACAAACAAACAAACAAACCCAAAACAATAAACCTCTCCTGTTTGTGTGTGTGTGTATTTCTATCTTTATGGGGACATTGACATGTTTACACAGTTACACCATGGGAACCTCTGTCACTTTGGGGACCAAAATTCAGGTCCCCATGAGAGTTAAATATAAATAAAGGTCCCCACTAGTAAAATAGAAATAATGTGGTCCTATAAATACATGAATTAGTTTTTTTCCAGAAGTCCCCATAAAGCATGAGGGAAATAGTGAAACATGTATTTTTCAAAGGTTTGAAGATCTGTTTACTTTTTTTTTTGTTGTAATGTATTTATTTTTATGTATTTTTTTAAATGTCATTATTTATTTAATAAATTGTTTAAAATATTATTATTATTATTTAATTTATTTATTATTTACTTATTTTAATGTAATTACATTTTTAAATGTTTTATTATTATTTAGATTTTTTTATTTTTTATTTTATATAAAAAAAGAAGGTCACTCAGTACCCAATGGCTCCTTGATTATGAACATGGCCTTCATAAGATATATAAATGAGTATGCGTGTGTGTGTGTGTGTGTGTGTGTGTGTGTGTGTGTGTGTGTGTGAACAAAAGTCAAGCCTGGAGTAATTTAACTCTGTATGGGGCTTATTAGGGAAATTAAATTAAAATAAAAGCATGACCTTTTATTTTAAGTGTATTAAGGCCTAAAATTAATGTCCTATGCTAACTTTACAGAACTGACCTTTGACCTTTATTTTAGGGTAATGTCATTTATACTTCATTATTTTCTGAGTGAAGTAGGATTTTTTTTTTTTACTTTTTTAGGTTAATTAGTAATATTTAATTAGTGATTTATGTGTGTTTTATAGTTTAAAAATCGACTGATTATTTGTTATTGGTTATTTACTCTGAGAGCGCAGACCTCCGCCAAGGTTTTTATTTAACTAAATTTTTACACTTTTTGTTTTAAAATTTAATTTTTTTTATTTTTGAATTAAAAAAGGAGAAAGGAAATTTTTGTTTTTATAATTTTTAGTTTCTTTCTCATTCTTAATTACATTTTGTTTACATTTTTGGAAGAGGAAGGTATATATATATATATATATATATATATATATATATATATATATATATATATATATAATTTTAATCAACATTTTTAACAATTGTTTTTTACAAAATAAAAATAAAAAGCAGTAGTCAGTCATGTCATCGTGTCCTGTGTCAAACGTGCAGGACATTGGTCCACAGGGACTGGATTTGAGACCCATTGGATTAGCACAACTTTTCACCTCCACTTGTCAACATGTTTATAGCAGAACTTGGCCTCATTAGTGTAAACAGTCCGTTCATAGATAACAGCCTTCACGGTGGTGGTCTAAGGGATGTCCCCTCCCCCCTCACAAAGCCCCTCCTCCTTCATCCATCCATGTCACAGTGTTTATGCTATGTTAGCATAGCCTGCAGTCGTTGTCTCTGATGTCTGTCTCTGTTTAGTGAATATAATTATTTGGATCCATTTTAGTTTCAACCACTAAGGTCTTTTTTGGGTGCAGCTTCCTTAGTTGAAGCCCACATCGCCATGGTAACCAAACAGTACACACTCCTCCAGGCCTGTCTTGGTTTTTACGGGCCTATTTATTGCCACAGTTGGTGCCGTCTATGACCATCTCCAAGGTTGGGCTGTGGTTGGAGCTCTTTCCATTTCAGTCTGGATGGTGGTTTAGGTCCTCTGTGCTACAGCTTCTGTGTAGGGGGAGGGGAGTAGAGGGGGTCAACGTACTCACATTCTGTGTGTGAGTACTTTGTAGAAGTACAGCGACTTGTCAGAAAAATACTCTGCTAAAAGTACTGATTCAACTCCTCTACTGAAGTAAAAGTAAAAAAAAAAGTACAACTTCTCTATTGTAATAAAGTCAACTTTTTTTTTTGCTATGGATAAAATAATACTTATTTAATGAGGAAAAATCTGAAAAATGTCAAAGATATCCAAAAATAAAGACTTTAAAAGTGAGTTAGTGTGTACATAATGTGTTTTACTGGGTCATGGTAATGACTTTAGTGGGTATGAACAGAACATTTGGGGAGATGTTAAAATTATGAGGTTTAAAAAAAGTCTAAATGATGAGATAAAAAGTCAGAGTTATGATAGTAAGTCACAATTTACGACTTATTTTTCATACTGTCACATTTGTATAGTTTGAAAAGGTAATGATTCTGTTCAGGGCATCACGGTGGTGCAGTGCTTAACACTGGTGCCTCACAGACAGAAGGTTGTTGGTTCTATTCCCACACCATCTCCTCATGTCTGTGTGGGTTTTCTCCAGGTACTCTGGCTCCTCCCACCATCCAAACACATGCACTGATAGGTTAACTGGTTAACTGGTTAATTAAATCACCCATAGGTGTGAATGTGACAGTGAATGTTTGTCTGAGATGAACTGGAGACTCATACAGGGTGACCTCTGACCCCGCCTTCACCCATTGGAGCTGGATTAGGCCCCCAGTGACCCCCATGACCCCAGTGAGGATAAAGCGGGTTCAGATAATGAGTGAGTAATATTATATTTTTTATATGCGTGTTTGCATTGAACAGTGAGGTGCGTACATATTCAATAAAGGCATTCTATTCTAACACTCACCTACGTCATCTGTTCACTCTGTCAGTTGTTACGTAAACAAAGACAACAGCTGGAAGCAGAAGTAAACAAACATGTCTGCTGTAGTAGTTGTGTCGTTCTACTGGATATGATCATATTTTTACTAATATTTGCATCCAATCAGAGAAGTGTTATGCATCCACAGATTACTATATCTTTACGTAAACAACGATTTTATTTATATAAATGTAAAAAGTATAAAGTACATATATTTATATAAATGTAAAGAGTATAAAGTACATATATTTATATAAATGTAAAGAGTATAAAGTACATATATTTATATAAATGTAAAGAGTATAAAGTACAAATATTTATATAAATGTAAAGAGTATAAAGTACATATATTTATATAAATGTAAAGAGTATAAAGTACATATATTTATATAAATGTAAAGAGTATAAAGTACATATATTTATATAAATGTAAAGAGTATAAAGTACATATATTTATATAAATGTAGAGTATAAAGTACATATATTTATATAAATGTAAAGAGTATAAAGTACATATATTTATATAAATGTAAAGAGTATAAAGTACATATATTTATATAAATGTAAAGAGTATAAAGTACATATATTAATATAAATGTAAAGAGTATAAAGTACATATATTAATATAAATGTAAAGAGTATAAAGTACAGATATTTATATAAATGTAAAGAGTATAAAGTACATATATTTATATAAATGTAAAGAGTATAAAGTACATATATTTATATAAATGTAAAGAGTATAAAGTACAAATATTTATATAAATGTAAAGAGTATAAAGTACATATATTTATATAAATGTAAAGAGTATAAAGTACATATATTTATATAAATGTAAAGAGTATAAAGTACATATATTTATATAAATATAAAGAGTATAAAGTACAGATATTTATATAAATGTAAAGAGTATAAAGTACAGATATTTATATAAATGTAAAGAGTATAAAGTACATATATTTATATAAATGTAAAGAGTATAAAGTACATATATTTATATAAATGTAAAGAGTATAAAGTACATATATTTATATAAATGTAAAGAGTATAAAGTACATATATTTATATAAATGTAAAGAGTATAAAGTACATATATTTATATAAATGTAAAGAGTATAAAGTAAAAATATTTATACAAAAATGTTGGGAGTAAAAATAAAATGTATGCTCAAGTAAAGTACAGATACCTAAAAACTGTATTTAAGTAGAGTAAAGGAAGTGCTTCTACTGAGTTACTTCCACCTCTGGAGGGGAGGGGTCAGTTGTGAATTTGACGATGTGACCCAGAGTGTTGTCTGTAAGGCTGGCACAGACAGTTTCCAGCAGCAGTGGTACTAACAGAGGGAAGGTAAACAGCGCTGACAGACCATCATAAACACACTGAGCTGCTTCAGAACCTGCAGGAAAACAATACAAACTATGAAAACCACTGAGTGGAACCAGGGTTTGAACATGTGGAACAGAAAACTACACAGGAGTTTGACCAACTTATTAAATCCTCTGTCATCTGTGGAAATACATGTGTGTGAAAGATGAAAAGTACTTTAATTATTATTATTATTCCCCGTCTGTTTGCATGTAATATAAGGCACAGCGGAATATTATTGTTCCTCCTATTTATTATTATGACTGCTTCTTCTTCTTGTAAATAGACCCAAAAATTTAGACGGTAAAATGTGCAACCTGGTCTCGAAAGATGTGCCATCTATCAGGGTTGACATGGTGATGCACGGATTTCATATAAACCACAAAAAAAACTGTCAAAAATGTCCATCCAAAATGAATTGGACCATGTTGACGTGGCTATAACTCCCAAGCAATTTGCAGTAAATAGAAAAAAATCATCAAATTGGCCAAGAGAATACATGTGTGGTCTCAAAACTCTGAAATGTCGTACGGATTTCGCATTATCATGTCAAATAAAACCACATTCATTCTTAGTGGGACAGCCTTTTTTTCCAACACTCCTGCTTCATCATACTTTGTGGCACAGACTTCATTTGAACTTTAAAAGGTAGGCATTTTTGTCATCTACAGTGGATGTGATTGTCATGAGGGTGTGATTTACGGTTGTCGATAGAGAACTCAGTAAATCCACCCTGAAAAGACCAAAATCTGACTTTTTATCAGTGGGTGATGTCATCGCTAGAGCACGAGAGAAGAAAAAATTAAGCTGAAAAATGTCTCAATAACTCGTCCTCACGACAAAACCATAAATAGTAGACAAACAATCTTTTCCACAAATGTTGCCATGGTTGTGAGAATTCAAACAAACCAGGGTTTGAAGATCTAGCTCTTTTTAAAGTGAAATGACAGGAACCTGTTTGGGATGATGTCAGGGATTTCTGTCAATAGACTTCTATTGGAAAAATCATTTCTGTCTCATGTTGAGTTCAGTGTTTTTGAAATTGTTCTAACTCACTTATTTTTCACAGTACACACATAAAAAGTACATGTACTTGTTCCTCACACCCTCCTGTCACTTTTTTCATGTGTATATAATATACAATATATGTGTATATAATATATGTGTATATAATATATAATATAAGTGTATATAATATATAATATATGTGTATATAATATATAATATATGTGTATATAATATATAATATAAGTGTATATAATATATAATATAAGTGTATATAATATATAATATATGTGTATATAATATATAATATAAGTGTATATAATATATAATATATGTGTATATAATATATAATATATGTGTATATAATATATAATATATGTGTATATAATATATAATATATGTGTATATAATATATAATATATGTGTATATAATATATAATATATGTGTATATAATATATAATATAAGTGTATATAATATATAATATAAGTGTATATAATATATAATATATGTGTATATAATATATAATATATGTGTATACTGTACTATATATGCTGTGTTGGGAGTAAAGCTTTACAAAAGTAATTAATAATTACTGTAATGCATTACTTTTTGGTGTAACACAATAATTGAAGGCATTACAGGGAAGATTATTGGTAATATATACTAGTTCAAAGGTCAGTATTGAATGTCATAAGGCATTTTTGTTACCTGCTTTGTTTTTGTTTTTCTTCATACAAGGTTCGTACATCACCACAAGATCAGCTACTGAATCTGATAAATCTACACAGAATGTTCTATTTTATACAAAACTATTTTACATTATCAGTCATATAAAAGTCTGTGCAGAATGTTCCATTTCCTTTTACTTCATCTGGAACAGACAGACTGACAGAAGGATGACGGACCCAAAATTGGACAGCTCGTTTTCAACATGGACATAGACCCACTACTTTCCAAGAACATTTTAGTTAAACGCCAGTGTGTGTGAATCCCTAACCCCCTTCCACATCGAAAAACAGAACAAGAAATTTGATGAAGCACTTGCAGAGGTGCCATAGACCACGAAATTAGCCAGGAATGGAGTGAGCGGAACAGAAAGGTGTGGCAAGAAGGGAAGGGGTGATTTTTTCTTTTGGTCTAGGCAGGTAAGAAGCAACTCCTGAACATGTTGGTTTTCAGTCTGCAGGCTCCCAAAACACCTCCTGGACAACAGGTGGACGTCATGACACATGACAGATTTGCACTGTAGATCAGCAAATCCTTATTTACAGTCATTTTGGTGAGAGTAACTAAAGGTAAAGTATACACTGTACCTCTGCATTTAACCCATCCTTGATGCCATTGGGCAGCTGCTAATGATCAGAATCACCTGACTGGAGGATTGTACTCTAACAAACATGTTTTTAGGTGCACCTAGAGGAAACCCATCAACACACAGGGAGAGAAACATGTAAACTCCACACAGAAAGACCCACATGGTCCAGGACACGGGTCTTCTTACTGTGAGGCAAGAGTGCTAACTGCTCAGCCACCGTAATGCAACAGTAGTGTAATGCCTCACTTTTAACATCCGAGTAATATTGTAATGTAAGACATGACTTTAAAATGATAGCAACAAGTAATAAGTAGTGTATTACAGTTTTTGAGTAACTTGCCCAACACTGTATATATGTTTATAGTGTACCATATATGTGCTGCCTGGACAAACACCTCATTGGTTAATTGTTAGCACTTCATTCAGGAACTAAACTCTATGAAAAGACCATTTACTTGTGATGAGGACAAGGCGTTGTGGTCAATTATTCACATGTATTGATAGAATGAATGGATCAACAGGTACTAAACAGTTTAGTTCAGTAGAAGTTGTTGGTCACCGATGGTTCTTTGGGTCTTTAAGGGTTAAGGTAATCATTTTTTGCAGCCACTTTGCGTAAAAGTTTGAAGCCAACTGAGGGCCTTTGGACCAGACTTTTCCTCCCCACTTTTCCCTTTTTTCTGTTATTTGACCCAAAAATGTTGAAACTAGGGCAGAGCACACCTGAAAACTGCAGGCAGTTCTGGAACAGCCTCGTCCTCGGATCACAGGCGTACGACTGCACAGATGAACGTTTGGATCGGCGTTCCAGTTTGGTTGACCTACTTAAAAACATCCACACACTAACAGCTGGAACCATTAACTCATAAACCCATCAGCTGCCCACAATTAACTCACTGCCAACTACCGTCAAAGACAAGTCACTTTATACAAATATGTGAACAGAGAGAACAACCACAGTCCAAATGTTCAGATACCAGTTTCTAGAATGAATATTTGATGGTTTCTTTTCTCTGAATTGAAGGAGACATTGGTGTCCAGCAGTGATATGCGGGTCGATGTATAAATGACCCACAACCAACCGCTATTTTAACTACCCGGCCCGCAACCCAGAACAGAACAAATATATTTGAAAAGGAGACACCTGACCCGCTTCTTGACCCGCATTTTTAAACAGTAGTCAATGGTTTTTTGAACATCACATGACCTTTGACCTTACTCAAATAACTGCATTTATTTCCATGTTTAAATTCCATGTCATTGTTTGTAAATTAATATGTTGAGAAAATATGTGTGTTCTGCTTCATCATTCAAAAGTTATCAGATTAGATGCTAACGCAGCATCTAAACCAGGGGTTGACAAGCTGTAACACCCAAAAACACATTTGAACCTGGTTTCCAGGGAAAAGAAAACACTGGGAGCCGCTCATCATCTTTAAAAAATATTAGTAGTGGATGTGTCCCAAACCTGACTGTTTTTGTTTGGATGGTTCCGGAGCTTCCACTCTCTCAACTTTATTTTCTCTCTTTCTCCCTCCATACCGTAGAATAGGGCATTAACGACTTCAGTTTTTTTCAAGTCAAATTATCTGTCAATAAAGTCGGAGTTCAGTCGACTTGTGATGACGTCATGACATTGTCAGCTGAGGAACAACACAGAGACACGGCTAAAAAAAACAACAAACACACGTCTGTCCAGCAATGAGCAACTTGTATTAAAGTTCCCTTCAACCTAACAATGTCCACTGACAAGACACAACCATCAACATTTTAACACCAACAAAACAAAGGCTAACGTTAGCAAAGAGTTTCCTGTTAAATTTAACTGAACATCAGTAGGTGAACATATGTCCACATTTGGTCTGGACCCACGGCTCTACAACCGGACTGTCCACAAGTCTGTCATACGTCCTAGTTTTCATATTAAGTGAAAAACATTTAAGTCAGCGGCCGATAAGACACACAACACTGTCCACATCACGTTTGGAAAAAATGAGCACGTCTGTGCTGCTGCTCACTCAGATTAGCTAGCAAATGCCCCTTCAGATGGCCATGCCATTTTTTTCATTTAAGGTGAAGTAAAAGAGAGTGACACCACAACTGTCTTACCTGCAGGAGCACGTCTTATTTAGGTCTGACTGGGTTTACGCAAAGAGAGAGAGAGAGAGAGAGAGAGAGAGAGAGAGAGAGAGAGAGAGAGAGAGAGAGAGACCGAAAGAAACAGAAAGAATAACATGCGACTTGTCGACTCCTCCAAATTTAAGTCGACTTTTGCTACGTGAGTCGACTAGTCTGTTAATGCCCTACCGTAGGATACTGACCATGTACGTCACCTCCACGGAAATTCAGTCAATAAAGCGTTTGTATTAATAATACAACATTTTACCTAATATTTCAATGACAATGATTGACCACTTTATTTTAATGTTTATCTCAAACTACAAATGACCTGACAGACGGCAACCCGAACATCATTAAAAATATTTTTCAATGACCCACAGCCAAATCTGGAATCTGCGAAAGTCCAAACCAAAAGGTCCAGATATACAAAACTGCGTACACCCAAATACAACCTCTTTTCTGCTGTTCATCCCAATCAACTGGAATTTACCACATTTGTTGGAGTACCTGGCTCCTCCCTCTCCACACCCACATTTTTGCACATTAGTCTAAACAGGGTTTTGAGGTGGGATTCCCCTCTGCACGATCACATGATGAAGTCACAAGTGAATGTGAAGCTGAAGACTGTTGTCCACCGACAAAAGCGAAGAAAAACCGGCGGAGGAAGAGTCCCAGCAGGACATTAATGTAACACAACTGAATGTAGCTTAAACTCTGAAATGAGTCATCACCAAATAATACATGAATGTCTGTAATCACGTTCCAAAAAACACAACCATGAGGTTGATGATGATTGATCGCAGTTTTCAGACATGAAAGTATATTGAACATTTTGACATTTAAGTCTTATATCAGTTTATAGACAGCAGTTAGACCAGGGGTTCCCAAATCCAGTCCTCGAAGGCCACTATCCTGCATGTTTTAGATATTTCTCTCTTCCATCACATCTCTTCCCTCATTATCAGACTTCCCCTGAGCTAATCATTCATTGAAAAAGGTGTTCCCAGTGCAGCCAATCAGAGCTGAGCCCATTGAAAGCAGTTTTAACCCCATCGCTGATGATTCATTTGACGCTGCCACTGCCACCGAAACCTGAATTGTTAGAAGGTTTAATTGGAGTTTTTTGGTTAGTGGGAAAAGGGTATATGTGTCACCAAAGGTTCCAAAGTACTAAAAATGTGTGTACGCAGATATAGTTTGCGTGCAGGACTACACAGTTACATTACACTGTTTAAGCATGAGTGTGAAAAGCGATGTACACCAGATTTTTGGGGCTACGCAGCCTTTGTACATGAGGTCCCTGGTTTATAAAAATGTTTTTAACATGTTTGTTCCATCACATTGTGACACTAGATTGTTTTTCAAATACTTTTCCCAAAAAAACCCTGAGGTATTACCTGCATTTAATTTAAATATTAGTATATAACCGTTATTCACAAAATTTTAAATTCTTTTGAAGTTTTCTGTTTAGATGTTCATTCTAATTAATGAAAATAGTTAATTGAACATGTTTGTAGTGAAAAATAGTAAAAACTAAAGATTTTTGTCAAACTGGGATTACATGGTTTTTGTTTGATTTTAAGTTTAGTCAAATGAAAAAAATAAATAACTGTGCAGTCACACAAGTGAGGTCGTGTGGGGGAAAAAAACCCAAATAAGTCAAGATAAACACTTTTTTGATCAGAAGTATGAAGGCAAAATCAAAAGTATTTAAAAATGGAAAAAATACACTCGGACTCCTAAGGGTTAGAAGTCAACATAGCAGCATAGTCCATCTCAGACACAGAATGTTGTTTATCTTTTCACTTTCATTGAACCACATGTTGGTTGGTTGTTAGACTTTAAAGTGAAACTTATCCAGATAATTTCACATCTGGACTGAACACACAAATCAAAAATAGATTTTATCAGAACCATGGTACAGAGCTGATGTCATTATGATGATTCACCAATTGAATCAGTAATGTGGAAATCAACAAGTAACATACAAGTGATTATAGGCCATTCCACCCCCTGTAGATGCCTCCCAGCATGTTCTGATATCTGGAATGATCTACTGAAGAGTGGAAGTTTTCTGTTTTAACCCATAAACACCCAAACATCCACTGGAAACAAAGAAAATCATCAACTAACAATAGAACCATATAATCGACTGATGTCTCATACTGAAATTTAACCAACCAACCTGCTTATGCAACCATAGACTGTATATACGTTCCACCTTCTTCAACTCTGTCGTCATTGTGATAAGCCCCGCCCTACAATCTCGCTACATAAATGGAGCGTTGTGATAGGACCGGTAAAATTGAACCGGCCCTGGCTGAGGCTCTATGGAGCATCACTAGACCAACGATTCAGGCAAAAATACTTTTTGCCTCTCGAAGCGGGCTAGTTTACTAGACTAATTTCCTTCATGTTTACATTGAAATGGTGATGTCAAGTAAAGGTTTCTGTGGAAATGGGTGTTTTCAGCTCTAGTTAATTCTGGTTCTGATTGGACCCAACACTTTCAGAGCTGGGGGTTTAGAGGGTTCTGATTGGACAGAATGGCTGTCGAACATCTGGATGTCTGCCGGAAAACAATGGTGTCCACTTCCTGCTGTGCTTTCGTTTCAACTATCAGCATGGAAGACTAGTTACTACATATGTTTTTACATTTATTTTTTAGTAATTATGAAGCAGCAGCTCAAATGAATCAAGGGTTTGTTGTGCCTTGTACTACCGGTTAATTTGAAGACTTTTTCAGGATCTGTAGACAGCCTAAGAAAATAAGAAACATATGGAAAGCTACTGAAGCAAGAACGTTAGCAATGATATACTCTAGGGACACATCAAATCCCACTTGGAAACCCTCTGACCAGACAACAGGCTGCGGAAATTATCATCTCAGTTTGATTTAGTCTATTTGATCTAACTCTAGATTTGTCATGAGGAGTGTTTGTTGTTGCTGGTCTAAAAAATGTCAACAACTATAGTGCAGTTCTCTGGAAGGTCCAAAGGAACACCTAAAAAGAGAACCAGTGTCCCTGTGTGATCTGCTTTGTTTTATCATGTTTTTCTTCTTCTCTAAAAACAGTCATATGGGAGATCTGAATATTTGTTCTTTCATCTGGGAAGAACAACGATGACACTGGGCACAAGAAGAGTGCCGATTAGTGCAACGGTCAGCCAGACGAGCACATGATTGATGACCAATGAGCAGATGGACAGTACTTCTTCAAAGTGTGTGTGTGTGTGAGCGTGAAAATCTATAACACAGTCAGAGCATCATCGCCCACAGGACTCATGGGAGTTCTAAGTTACACTGTTCTACGCTTCCTTTGAGGAAAGAATCCAACCTTTACTGGAGTTCATGGTCCTCACTTTTCTCTACATGATCCAACAGATGTCTGATACATCCCATAATTACACTTGCACTGATTTATCAACCATGGTTGGAAGTTGGCTGATTTTCAGCTGTTCAGCCATAACCTGCGACTGAACGGTCAGTCTGACAATGACCGATCTAGAGCCCAGGTGAAATCCACAGAGGAAGACCCAGGTCCATGTCAGACCCACATCCACATAAATGGTAAATGGACTGAGCTTATATAACTCATTTCATTCACCAGTGGGTACCCAAAGCGCTTTACAATTCTTCACATTCACCCATTCACACACACTCATACACCAGTAGACGGCTGCTGCCGATACACAGACACTGCCTGACCCTACTGAGACCAACTTAGGGTAATGTTGCCCAAGGACACTTTGACAGCCTGAGCTGGGATGCGAACCGTCGACCCTTCCATCATTGAACGACCCCCTCTATCAACTGAGCCAAGTGGACACAGACTGATGGACACATTAACACATGTGACAGCTGTATATAAAACATGGAGACGTCCACCTTTAACCCTTAAAGACCCAACCGTCCACCTTCTATTCTATTCTGTCCATATATTACACACATAGGAAAAATTCTCATTTTACCAAGTGTATTAGTGTCATTTTTAGTTCAAATATGTGATCACATTCAAATCAGACAGAATCACCTACAGAGGAACTTTTCAGTCAGATAGAAGAACTGATTTATAGACAATAGATCTGGAAATATTACCAAGTGTTGCCAGGCCCACTGAGCATCAGAGGGGAATGTGTAGAGGGTCTCTTCCAATTTCTGGGCATAAACATCAAGGACGTCCATCTTTGACAGTCATTGAGTTAAGGCACTAAATACCTGAACATGTGCAATATTAATACTGGTGCAATATTAATCATGTACAATATACTTCAGTGCAATATTGAATGGAAATAGTGCGATTGAACTGCTGTTTAAGGACCATTGTGTGAATGTTTATCTTTGTTCTTTTTATTCCTAATTTATCCCTATGTCCACTGGGCCTAAGTTCGGAAAAATTTAACATGAGAGAGAATGAAATAATTACTTTCTGCTCCACTTTACTCTATGCCCTGAATCACACATTTGCTGTACTTCAATTAAAATCATAACCAATGATGTGCGTGGATTTTATTTGATACGTGTTTTGTGATTTATTAGCGTGTAAAAATATGTCATTATTTGGACTCCATATCAGACGTCGCATAGCTGACATCACTGCAGAATCTTTTCTTTTTTTTAAATCAAAGTCACACGCAACATACAAACACAAAATAAATGAAATAAAACATAGTAACAGTCAATCTTTACTAAATTTAAGAGGTTACAGGGTCAAACAGAAAATCAATAATACCATCATAAAGTTGCACACCTTTTTTTGCTTACATAGTTTTAATGATTTTTTGAAATTGACCATTTGTTTTAGGAACACAATAAAGATAGGTTTGATATTTCCAAATTTACATTTATGGATAAAGAACTTAACGAAAATTATTATATTATTAATTATAAATTCTTGATATTTGTTCTGCCAAATTACACCAAATTTTACATCGTTGTAGGACAAGGTTAAAGAGTCTAAATTATTCTGAGAAGAAAACCATACACAAAAGCTGTCCCAAAATATTTTAGAATAGACACACGTAAAGAATAAATGTTCACAGCACAATCTTTCCCTGTAAACTTTTCTAAACCGTATACCACCTTTTCTATTTTTCATTTGTAAATACCTGTGTGCTTTGTGTCCAGGTGTAATCACAACACCATTTCCACATGTTCCCTCTACCGCTTCCCGGCTGACGAGAGCTTGTCCCGCATGCTGGCTCTCACTCCACCAACTATCTCTCCCCCGGAGTAGCTGCCACTTTCCACATGCCCCGATTTAAAGTGGTTTTCTCCACGTTTGATGCTCTTGCCTTCGTCCTGAAAGAAGGAGGTGAAGCTCGCCAAAGTCACAGTTATTTTCAAAGAGTTTGATGGTGAAGCTTGGTGGTGACGTCATATTTGTGAGACGAACGTTGTAATCCATTACTTACTCTGACATAAAACCTAATGTAACTTTTGATGCCTGTCCAAAGTCAGTGCTTTATCAATGTGAAAATGTATCTTTAAAATTCACACACATCATATGTGAAAACCGTAGCACATTTCAAACGGGACCAGAAAATTACTTTTATCCCTCCATTGACTCGCGTTCATTTTTTTATGGCACTTAGGCACAATGGCCCGGAAATCGAGCGGAAATAGAATCGCATCACTTAGGGTCCCTATTTATACCTATTTCTAATTTGCAACCTTTTCCTTTTTATATTTTATACCTTAATCATATTATCCTGTATATATATATATATATATATACATATATATATACTTTTTTAGAATGACACCTGATGATGAGTACATGAATTTGTTGTACTTTGGTATAAAGATAATAAAGACATTTGTATTCTATTCTATTCTATTCTATTCTATTAATGGGATCTATTCTGGACCACCTCAAACCTTTCCTGGAACTTTCCTGGAAATTGGCCCAGGAGTTTTAGCATAAAGTTGCTGACAAACAGAAAAACAGATGGACAAAAAAAAATGTAAATACCCTTTGTCCCTCCCTTTTTGGTGGGGGTTAGGATGGGGGTTGGGTAATAATCATTTTAGAACTGCCAGAAAAGTAGTGCTGGCTGTTTATGGGTTCACTTTTCTTCATGGCAGCCCTGCAGTCATCAGTAAGTGGCAGATATGAAGTCATGTTTGGGGCTGTTGACAATACATGACAGTGTGTAACAGCTTTTCTATAGACAGGAAATCCCCTGAACGTGTTTTAGAACAGGAAAAACCATCGTCATGTTTTATGAGCTAAACTGTCTGACCCTCAAATGAGTCACATCAGCAACAGCCGTCCATCTGCAGCCACAAAATCAGCTGGACTCATTAACCAGTCTGGAGGAAAAAACTGCTTCTCATTAATGTATCAGCGGGATTCACAGGGTTTTTGTTTTCCAGGACTTTTCCAGTATGTTTCCAGGACTTTTCCAGTGTGTTTCCAGGAATTTTCCAGTGTGTTTCCAGGAATTTTCCAGTGTGTTTCCAGGACTTTTCCAGTATGTTTCCAGGACTTTTCCAGTATGTTTCCAGGACTTTTCCAGCTGCTACAGAGACAAGTCATCCTGTCACAAACTAATCCTCATTCTGTGAAAGTGTCCTTTTCTACCATCGTAACTGACATTTACCCAGATTTACATTTACATTTGGACCACTTCTCAATCCCACATCAGCCACGTTCAGAGTTACATACTTGGCAGTTCGGACTTAGCAAGTTTGACCTGGGAGCACAGTCTCTCAAGTACTGGAGGACAATGGACGGTTATTCTGCAATTGGGATGGCAGCGTAATTGATTACGTCACCAATTCAGCTGGTGATCCCGTTAGCATGACCGCACATCTCTGAAAACTTTGGGGCAAATTTTAAGCCACACACCATCATGATGAATCAACCACAGACTTAAAGTTTTAACGTCTACTGTCACTTAAAATAACATACCGTGATACTAAAACACTAGTATTTCCATACTTTTCACTTACATTTGTGGGTCCTCTCGTCCGCCATTGTTGGTGCAAAATGCATTCTGTTATAGGAATGTTCTTCACTTCTATAGTTGTTCCACCTTCATGGTTCAAAGCTCTTTACATTAGCCTCACATTCACCCATTCACACACACTCATACATCAGTAGGTTTCTATGGTTCTGTCAGTCCTACTGGGAGACTAACAAAGGGCACAGTGTCTTTGCCCAAGGACACTTGGACATGTGGACAGTCATTGGATGACCTGCTCTACTAACTGAACCACAGCCACCCCTGGCTGCCCTAAGTCCACACAAGTCACCACCTGATGCATCCTTAACAAAATGGGTGTGTGTTGAGAACACTTCTGGGAATTTCAACCATGTGTATTTGGACCAGTGCTGGGAATAATGGCATTAGAGTATAACGGCGTTACTAACACAGCCACACTTTGAGTAACAGAGTAATTACTTTGTCCATAACTGTATCGCTGTTACCATTACTCAGGAAATAATGTGATTTGATGAATTGGGGCTTAAGTGTGTCCTGGATACAGACAACAACTTGGAATTTTAACAACATGTTAGTGCCGCATATGTCTGCAACAAGTTGGCATTTAGCTCGGTGTAGAACGAAAGAAAAATAAATCGATCATGATTTGCTAAGAAGTTGGATAGGCGGAGTCTACACTGTCTGTTCCCACACACACACACACACATTAGTCAAATACACACACACACACACACACACACACACACACACACACACACACACACACACACACAAGTCAAATACACACACAGATGACGGCAACACAAGGTCACATTTCAGCTTGGTTTGTTAAAAATATCAATTGCACTATTAATATTTACTTTTCTTTTTGAGAATTTCTTTTCTAAGTAAGTTTGTGTGCCTTAATATAAAGGATGTAAACACTTCATATGATTGTAACATAAGTTGTTGTTCATAAGTATTCAGTAGGTAAATGTGTAATAGAAGAATATACAAACATCATTGTATTGTTTTTTTCACCAATAATAATAGAATAAGAATTTACAGAGATCATTATTTCATCACTACCTGTTCTCCTGTATACTTAAATACAAAGTTAAAAAATATTAACATTTTGAACAAATTCAAGTAACTTTAAATAAACATTACATTTTCAGTATTTGAAAAGTATTTCCTGTTTATAACTTATTGCAGTTATCTTAACCTTTACCATTGATAATCGACCTTTTTCACAGAGCGGAGCGTACCCCTACTTCTGCAGCGGCAAAACTTAAATGCCAAACATGACCAACAGTTATTGTAACATACCAGGATGTTGTTGTAATGTCCAGAAGCATCTTATATTTAGTTCCACTCTTTCCCTGTTAACGGTGAAGCTAGACGAAAACAGTTCCAGGCTATTCAGTGTTATGAAGGGCCCAGTTTTCTCATTAAAACAGGAGCACTTCTGTCTGCAGCAGACACTTCACATCAGAA